>WNWK01049995.1:0-13010 GCA_009830355.1 Cherax destructor
CACGCGAGCGTTTACTAAATAATTATAAATGACGAAATGTTTTAATTTGTTACCAGAAATCACCAATTCTTAAATGAGGTATAAAGTTTTGTAAATATTCCACAGAAAACCGGGCCCACTACTCTGAGGAAATGAAGAGGATTGGGAATTTTGGGGATGTTTGAAAACCTTTTTTCCCGGGAAGGATACGTTTTGGACGCTGATTCTGTACTGTTTAACCCTCAGCAACCCCGAAACGCCATCAATGACAGAAATTTACCAAGGACTCGATCAGTGGAAAGAATAGGTTTTTAAAATATCCGGGAAAGGTGCTCAGTGTGGGGTTGGGCCTCCTCCTGGTGGTGTTGCGGGCCAACAGGTCTCCACGAAGTGTCTTGTTTCTGCTGCTCTCTCTCATCATAGCTGTTGTCTCTAGCTGTGTCTTCATCATCGTTCATACTCTCAAGAAAATTATTTTATTATTATTATTATTATTATTTTTAAATTTATTATTTATTTATTATTTATTATGATTATTATTTATTATTATTTTTTAAATTTTTATTATTATTATTATTTTATTTTTATTATTATTTTTTTATTATTTAATTTTTAATTTTTTTAATTTATTTATTATTATTTTTTTATTATTTTGTTGTTGTTGTTGTTGTTTTTTTATTTTTAAATTTTTATTTCTTTAAATAATAATAATAATAATAATAAAAATTATTATTATTAAAAAAAAAAGTTAAATATATTATATTATTATAATATAAATTATTATTATTATTTTATTAGTATTATGATTATTATTATTGTTAATATTAGTATTATTAGTATTATTTATTGTATTATGATTATTATTTTGTTAATATTATTATTATTATTATTATTATTATTATTATTATTATTATTATTGTTATTATTATTGTTGTTGTTGTTTTTATTATTATGATTTTTTAAATTTAATAATAAAAATTTTTAATAATATAGTATATAGTAATATATAATAATATGTAGATAATAAATAAAATAATTTATAATAATAATAATAATAATAATAATAATAATAAAAATGATTCATTAAATAGATTGAAAGAAGTTGAGTGTACTGGCTGTATGAGAAACAAGACTAAAGGGGTGTAGGGGAGTCTCAGTGGGGAAAATAAATGGGATTATCTCATGAGTATCTGAGAGAGTTAGAGCTAAGAAATGTATAGCAATCATGTTGAAGGATCAGTGGGTTATAAGTGTTTATGTACTTTTGAGAGGAGAGGAATGTAGAGGAGAGAGAAAGATTTTAAGATATTTTAAATGAGTGTTTAAAGAGTTTTGAAACAAGTGAGAGAGTAATTGTGGTATGGGACTTGAATACTAAAGTAGAAATTTATATATGGTGTGGCAGGTAAGTTTGGGGTGCCAAGTGTAAATGATAATGGGAGCCTTTGATTGAACTTTGTATAGAAAGAGGTTTGGTAATAGGTAATACATATTCTAAGGAAAAAAAAGAATAAATAAGTATGCGAGATATGGTACAGAGTGTAATGACAGTAGTTTGTTGAACTATGTATTGGTGGATAAAAGGTTGATGGGTTGACTTCAGGATGTGCTTGTTTATAGAGGGGCAACAGATATACATTATATAATATTTTAGTTATATCTACTGTGAGTGTAAAAGGTAAATGGAGGTACAATGGGAATAGTATCAGAAAGTAAGTGAGAGGTGAAGGTTTATAAAATAAAGGAGACAGTCATGGTAAGATAAATGAAACTATTTGCTGAAAGATGGACTAGTGAGAGTATAGGCAATGAGGTTGAAGAGGTATGGGCTAGATTTAAAAATGTTACAGAGTTCAGCAGAAGTTGTGGATATAGGAGGGTGCAACGAGGCAAGAAGAGCGATTGGGGAATGATGATGAAAAGGAATTAATAAGAGAGAAAACTTACATATGATAGGTTTTAACAAAACTTTTCAAGGAAAAATAAGGAAAGGAGGAATATATGGAGGGAAAAAAGAGGTTACTAGAGTGGTGAAAGCAACTGGGACTGATGGAATCAAGATAGAAATGTTAAAAGCCGGTGGGATATAGTTTTAGGAATAGTTGGCCATTATTTAATAAATATATGAAATAGATGAAGGTACTTAGGATTGACAGATAGCATGATAGCATGTATAGCAAGATAGTGTAAAAATTATAGGAAATAAGCCTGTTGAGCATACCTGGAAGGTGTATGGTAGAGTTATCACTGAAAGGATTAAGATTAAGACGAAGAACAGTATCGCAGATGAACAAGGAGGTTTAAGGAAGGGAAGAGAATGTGTAGACCAAGTGTTTACTGAGAAGCATACAAGTGAACAGTATCTGGATATGGGTAAAGAGGTTTTCGTTGCATTTAGGATCTAGAAAAAGCATATGATAGGGTGGAAAGGGGAGCAATATGGCAAATGTTGCAAGTGTATAGAATAGGTGGTAGGTTACTGAAAGCAGTTATGAGTAAGTGGTAGAGAAAATCATTTCCCAGTAAAAGTAAACCTTAGACAGGGATGTGTGATGTCACCGTTGTTGTTCAATATATTTATAGATGGAGTTGTAAGAGAAGTGAATGCTCGGGTGTTGGCAAGAGGTGTGGGGGGAAAAAATAAAGAATCTAACACAAAGTTGGAGTCTTTACAATTGCTTTTGCTGATGACACTGTGCTTTTGTGAGATTCTGAAGAGAAGTTGCAGAGGTTGGTGAACGAGTTTGGGAGGTTATGTAAAAGAAGGAAATTTAAAGTGAACACAGGAAAGTGCAAGGTGATGAGGATAAAAAAAATTGGTAATGAAAGATTGGATATCAGTTAGAGGGAGGGAGTATGGAAGAGGTGAATGTACTCACATGTTTGGGAGAGGACTTGTCAGCTGACGGGTTTATAAAAGACGAAGTGACCCATAAAATTAATAAGGGAGGAAGAAGGTGAGTGGTGCACTGAGGAGTTTGTGGAGACAAAGAACGTTATCCATGGAAACAAAGAGAGGAATGTATAAGAGTACTAACACTCATACATGGGTGTGAAGAATGGGCAGCAAATGCTGCAAAAATAAGAAGGCTGGAGGTAGTGGAAATGTGTCTGAAGGTAATGTGTGGTGTGAATATTATGCAGTGAATCTGTAGCTTTAAGATGAGAAGGAGGTGTGTGGGTATCTAAAAATATCCAGAGGGCTGAGGTGGTTCGGACATTTAGAGAGGATGGAACGAAATGGATTGACTTGAAGGTTGTATAAATCTGTAGTGGGTAGTGGTCGTCCTAGGAAAGGTTGGAGGAAGGAAAGGTAAAGGTGGTTTTGTATGCGAGGGGCTTAGACTTCCTGCAAGCGTGCGTGAGCATGATAGACAGGAGTGAGTGGAGGTAAATGGTTTTTATGATTTGACATGCTGTTGGAGTGTGAACAAAGTAACATTTATGAAGGGATTTAGAGAAACAAACTAGCCGGGCTTGAGTCCTGGAGGTGGGAAGTACTGTGTCTGTTCTTGGAAGGAGTGGTGATATGTTCCAGTTTTTTGAATAGTAGTGTATTCAATCATCTGGCAATACAGTGATGCAGAGAGTGATGATGAAAGTGTTTCTTCTTTTTCGGGTCATCATGACTCGTGAGAAACGGCCGTGTTAAAAAAAAAATAATAATAATAATGCCAATAATTACTAATTATTAATTAAAAAGGAAATAATAATAATAATGCCAATAATTACTAATTATTAATTATAAAGGAAATAATAATAATAATAATAATAATACACTATTATTATTGGCATTATTTTTGTATTATTATTATTATTACCATTATTATTAATGTTATTACATTGTTAATTTTCATATTCTGGGTAGTGCACTAAACAAGTAGGGGTCATAGATCAAGTGGAAGAAAGCAGGTCTGATGCAAGAAAGATGGCAACTCTCATTACTTTTTCTATTCACATGTAATTCGTATTGACACAATAATATTGTGGAAATAATATTCACGTATTTTCGACTGAATATTGTATTATATTTTAAGATTTCATAACATTCTCTTTCATATTTCAGAATTCTTCATGAAGAGCCGAGAGTTCGAGAACAGATCCTTCACTGGGAAACTCAGTGATAGTACATACTTCTGGTGTTTGTTCCTTGTCTACTGGATCATATTTATCACCTTCTGGATCAAACTTAAGAAGGTGTCTCCTCATATAGACTGCTACAGGAACCTACCAGTGAAAGTGTTTAAAACATGGTTATATCTGCTTATTGCTTCTCTGCCAGTAGTGATTGACACTGTAGTATTTTCTGTTTGGTATATGGGAGGAATGAGTGAAAATACACCGGTGTGGCTAATTCCCATATATACACTTTCTTCTCTGTGGTCAATTATGGTGGCGTCAGTTTCATCTTGTTACTATATTGTTCTCGGATATATTATCAGCGAGTCATTCACAGCACACAATGAAGCACTTACTCTTGCCATACAAAGAAGAGACAAGATGTGCTTGTCTCAGCTTCACAGGGAGAACAGAGCCTTGCGGAAGTTGTATAAGCAGATGGAGGACATCATATCCATCCCTATGTTTGGCTACACTGTCTACTGCTTCTTCGTACTCAGTGGTACAGTCTTCTATGTAATTATACAATTAAAGATGGGCAATACGGATGAGACACTCTTGCCCGCAGTGGCAGTTCTGGGTTCCTCCTCGGCTGTACTTTTACTCATGGGACACATCGCAGATACTGTAACACACAAGGTAAGTAAAGGAACACACGTAAACACAGAGACTCACACACACACACACACACACACACACACACACACACACACACACACACACACTCACTCACACACATCCCTTGAAAATGGGCAGTTACCTGAGGTATGGAAGAAGGCCAACGTAGTCCCCATCATTAAAAAAGGAGACAGAAAAGAGGCACTAAACCATAGACCGGTATCACTTACATGTATAGTGTGCAAAGTCCTGGAGAAAATCATCAGGAAAAGAATGGTGGAGCACCTCGAGCTGAACAGGATAATAAACACCAGACAGCACGGATTCCGGGAAGGCAAATCCTGTGTAACAAACCTCCTAGAGTTCTATGATAAAGTAACAGAGGTAAGGCAGGAGAGAGAAGGATGGGTTGATTGCATTTTCCTGGACTGCAGGAAGACCTTCGACACAGTTCCTCACATGAGATTAGTAAAGAAGTTGGAAGAACAAGCACGTATAACAGGAAGGGCACTGGAATGGATCAGGGAATAATACCTCACAGTGAGGCAACAACGGGTCATGGTGCATGATGAGGTATCACAGTAGGCACCTGTGACGAGCGGTGTACCGCAGGGGTCAGTCCTAGGACCAGTGTTATTCTTGGTATATGTAAATGACATGACAGATGGGATAGACTCAGAAGTGTCTCTGTTCGCAGATGATGTGAAATTAATGAGGAGAATCACATCGGAGGAGGACCAGGCAGGACTTCAAACAGACCTGGACAAGCTTGACATCTGGTCTAGCAAATGGCTTCTCGAATTCAATCTCACCAAATGCAAAGTCATGAGATCGGAGAAGGGCAAAGAAGACCGCTGACAGAGTACAGGCTAGGCGGACAAAGGCTACAAACCTCGGAAAGGAGAAAGACCTTGGGGTGTGTATAACGCCAAGCACGTCTCCGGAGGCACACATCAACCAGATAACTGCGGCAGCATATGGGCGACTGGCAAACCTAAGATTAGCGTTCCGTTACCTTAACAAGGACTCGTTTAAGACACTGTACACCGTGTACGTCAGGCCCATACTAGAATATGCAGCACCAGTCGGGAACCCACACCTGGTCAAGCACATAAAGAAACTAGAGAAAGTTCAAAGGTTTGCGACAAGGTTAGTTCCACAACTCAGGGGTCTGTCCAATGAAGAAAGGCTGAGGGAAATAGGACTAACAACACTGGAGGAAAGAAGGGACAGAGGAGACATGATAACGACATACAAAATACTGCGGGGAATCGACAAGGTAGACAGTGACAGGATGTTCCAGAGAGGGAACACAGAAACAATGGGACACAACTGGAAGCTGAAGACTCAGATGAGTCAAAGGGATGTTAGGAAGCATTTCTTCAGCCACAGAGTAGTCAGGAACAGGAATAGTCTAGAGAAAGACATAGTGGAGGCAGGAACCATACACAGTTTTAAGACGAGGTATGATAAAGCTCATGGAGCAGGGGGAGCAGAGACCCAGTAGCGGGCAGCACAGAGGCGGGGCCAGGAGCAACCACAATTAGGTGAGCACAATTAAGTGAGTACACACACACACAGTAGGGACGCCGCATGGTTAGTCACAACTTGTAGAGCTCTGTGAATATAAGTGTTTTGAGGGCTAACCAAGGGTACTGCAGGGGTTATCAAGTGTGGCAGGGTAGTGAACAACCCTTGAAGCGAGTTACGAGTTGCCCTGAGCCACATAAGTGTGGGGAGAGCCATAATTTTATAAGTGAACTAGAAATAAATATTTGGTGGCGGGGTCAGAGTGGGCCTAGTGTGCTCCAGGCGACGCTGCCACGTGTGTCACCCTATATAATAAAGTTAAATAAATATGTTACAAGGGAAAGAAATACAGTGAATAGGTTATATTATATATTGACAAGAAACGAAAGTGGATATACGCCAGAACATGACATCGAGTTGGACAATCTACAGGATACTACATGCTGGACAAGCTGCATCGCATCGCAAGTATTCACCTATGCGTGGTTTTCGGGGTGTCGGGTGTAAATTCCAATTACCTAACCGCTAAGCTGTTTGTGAACGGTCAACTCTCATAGTAAGATAAGGAATAGGATATTAAGTACTCGGTAACAAATAGCAATTAGTAATTTCTAGTAGAAAAGGAGGAGCACACAGGTGAATCATAGAATACATTAACTGGTAGATCAGGTGTGTCAGGTCAGGCCAG
The DNA here is from genome assembly GCA_009830355.1 of Cherax destructor. NCBI lineage: Eukaryota > Metazoa > Arthropoda > Malacostraca > Decapoda > Parastacidae > Cherax > Cherax destructor. The sequence continues at coordinate 6,935 of WNWK01049995.1, forward strand.
GTAGAGGAGCACTGTAGACTACGTGTTACTTGCAGACCCCACATACACACATACATACATATACAGGATGAGCCCGTGGTTCACTCAAAGGTGCAGGGAGGCCAAAACCAAGTGTGCTAGGGAATGGAAGAAGTATAGAAGGCAAAGAACCCAGGAAAATAAGGAGAGCAGTTGTAGAGCCAGAAATGAATATGCACAGGTAAGAAGGGAGGCCCAACGACAGTATGAGAATGACATATCAGCGAAAGCCAAATCTGACCCGAAGCTGTTGTACAGCCACATCAGGAGGAAAACAACAGTCAAGGACCAGGTGATCAGGCTGAGGAAGGAAGGAGGGGACGTCACAAGAAATGACCGTGAAGTGTGTGAGGAGCTCAACATGAGATTCAAAGAGGTGTTCACAGAGGAGATAGAAGGGCCTCCAGAAAAGAGGAGAGGTAGGGTACACCATCAAGTATTGGACACAATACACACAACTGAGGAGGAAGTGAAGAGGCTACTAAGCGAGCTGGGTACCTCAAAGGCGATGGGGCCAGATAACATTTCTCCATGGGTCCTGAAAAAAAGGAGCAGAGGAGCTATGTGTACCCCTAACAACGATCTTCAACACGTCTATCGGAACAGGGCAACTACCTGAGGTATGGAAGACAGCAAATGTAGTTCCAATCTTTAAAAAAGGAGACAGGAACGTAGCACTAAACTACAGGTCAGTGTCACTGACATGTATAGTATGCAAGGTCATGGAGAAGATTATCAGGAGAAGAGTGGTGGAGCACCTAGAAAGGAATGAGCTTATCAATGACGGCCAACACGGTTTCAGGGACGGGAAATCCTGTGTCATAAACCTACTGGAGTTCTACGACAGGGTGACAGCAGTAAGACAAGAGAGAGAGGGGTGGGTAGATTGCATATTCCTGGTCTGTAAGAAGGCGTTTGACACAGTTCCACACAATAGAATAGTGCAGAAGCTGGAGGACCAGGCAGGGATAACAGGGGAGGCACTACAATGGATCAGGGAATACCTGTCAGGAAGACAGCAGTGAGTCATGGTACGTGGCGAGGTGTCAGAGTGGGCGCCGGTGACGAGTGGGGTTCCACAAAGGTCAGTCCTAGAACCGGTGCTATTTCTGGTATTTGTGAACGACATGACGGAAGGAATAGACTCCGAAGTGTCCCTGTTTGCAGATGATGTGAAGTTGATGAGAAGAATTCAATCGGACGAGGACCAGGCAGAACTACAAAGGGATCTGGACAGGCTGCAAGCCTGGTCCAGCAATTGGCTCCTGAAGTTCAACCCCACCAAGTGCAAAGTCATGAAGATTGGGGAAGGGCAAAGAAGACCGCAGACGGAGTACAGTCTAGGGGGCCAGAGACTACAAACGTCAATCAAGGAAAATGATCTTGGGTTGAGTATAACACCAGGCACATCTCCTGAGGCGCACATCAACCAAATAACTGTTGCAGCATATGGGCGCCTAGCTAACCTATGAACAGCATTCCGACATCTTAATAAAGAATCATTCAGGACTCTGTAAACTGTGTACGTTAGGCCCATACTGGGGTATGCAGCACCAGTTTGGAACCCACATCTAGCCAAGCACGTAAAGAAGATAAAGAAAGTGCAAAGGTTTGCAACAAGACTAGTCCCGGAGCTAAGGGGTATGTCCTATGAGGAGAGGTTAAGGGAAATCGACCTGACGACACTGGAGGACAGGAGAGATAGGGTGGACATGATAACGACATATAAGATACTGAGAGGAATAGACAAGGTGGACAGAGACAGAATGTTCCAGAGATGGGACACAGCAACAAGGGAACACAGTTGGAAGTTGAAGACTCAAATGAATCACAGGGATGTTAGGAAGTATTTCGTCAGTCATAGAATGGTCGGGAAGTGGAATAGCTTGAGAAGCGATGTAGTGGAGGCAGGTTCCATACATAGCTTTAAGGAGAGGTATGATAAAGCTCATGGAGAAGGGAGCGTGACCCAGTAGCGGGCAGTGAAGAGGCGGGGTCAGGAGCTATGAATCGACCCCTGCAACCACAACTAGGTGAGTACACACTCATACACCATACCACACAATTTCACCACTACTTTTCACACAACCGACACACACACATACATACACACACATACATACACACACACATACATACACACACACACATACATACACACACACACACACACAAACTAACACACACACACAAAACTAACACACACACACACACACACACACACACAAACTACACACACACACACAAAACTAACACACACACACACAAAACTAACACACACACACACAAAACTTAACACACACACACACACACACACACACACACACACACACACACAACACACACACACACACACACACACACACACACACATACACATACACATATCTGATACATCACTAGTCTGAAGACAGTGAAGTAGTTATGCTATATGCAGAGACTAACGGACAACTGCAGTGGCCAGAAACACATGAGCAGGAAAGACAGACCACTGAGCATAGGGGCATCAGCCAGGGAAGGGACTGAAGGAAGGAATGCTTCAATGGAAGGAACTAAAACATCTCAGAGGATGCAAAGGATACACAGTGGGAGGACGAAAGGGAGAGGTCAATTTTTGTTTATGGGTTCCAGGAAGTTGAAGGGGAAACCTATGATAAAGAAAATAGGAGAAGAAAAAGCAATTGAAGGTATCATAAAAGCAATAGGTGAAGGCGACATAACCCAGGTGACAAATTTTCAGAGAATTGGGTGGTTTGCAAGTGTAAGAGAACGGCCTCTCAAAGTAATTTTCACGGCAGAATCAGCTCGAACCAGGATCCTGCAGGAGAAAGACCGACTGAGGGACAAACTAGAGTACCAGAGAGTGTACCTCGATCGAGACAGAACACATGAGGAAAGGATTATACTGAAAGAGAGGGTACAAAGACTAAAGGAGGAACAAGAGGAAATGACAAAGACAAGCAGAAGTACCCAGACCCAGGTGGAAGGGCAAACACACCCTCCAGAAACACCCGCAAAGGACTCCAACCACGACCACCCCAAGGACACTGAACAATCTAAACCAACACCCACACACTGTTCCCTCTGTCCCCACCCCATACACCACAAACCCAATCTTCACAGCAACCCCCTATGGACACTCTGCCCCCACCCCCCATCAAAAATCCTACCCCCACTGCAATTCCCCATAGGACCCCGCCAGGGCTCCCGATCCCCCAACCCCAATATTCTCCCAGGACCATAGTTTTAGAAAAGAAGTTGAAGGTTTGGTACACGAACGCAGATGAAATAACAAATAAATATGAGGAGTGGAATGAAAGAATCGATGAGAAGTCCCCAGACATCGTAGCAGTCAATGAAACAAAACTCGTTGAGACAATAACAGACGCAATCTTCCCAGCGGGATATCAGATCCTGAGGAAAGATAGAAGGACCAGAGGGGGAGGAGGGGTTGCACGGCTCGTAAGAAACCGATGGAGATTTGAGAAAATGGAAGGCATGGGCGAGATTAGTACAATTAGTACAATTCAGGCTGGGGAACATAAGGTAGTCATTGCAATGATATATAACTCACGACAGAACTGCATGAGGCCAAGAGAGGAATATGAAGAGACCAACAGAGCAATGGTGGACACACTAGCGGAGGTGGCAAGAAGAGCTCACTGAAGCAGAGCAAAGTTACTGGTTATGGGCGATTTCAACCACTGGGAAATCGATTGGGAAAACCTGGAGCCACATGGGGTCTCGAAAGATGGAGAGACAAGATGATGGATGTGGTACTGAAAACCTCATGCATCAACATGTCAGGTACACTTCCAGAGAGAGAGAGGGGGAGGATGAACCTGCAAGACTGGACTCATGTTCACCCTAAGCAGTTCAGACATTGAGGACATCACATATGAGAGGCCCCTGGGAGCCAGTGACCACGTGGTTCTATGCTTTGAGTACATAGTAGAGTTACAAGTGGAGAGGGTAGCAGGAGTGAATGGAAAAAGCCGAATTATAAAAGGGGGGACTACACGGCGATGAGGAACTTCCTGCAGGAGGTTCAGTGGGAGAGAAATGGTAGGAAAGTCAGCAAACAAAATGATGGAATACGTAACAACAAAATGCAAGGAGGCAGAAGAAAGGTTTGTTCCCAAGGGCAACAGAAATAATGGGAAGACCAGAACGAGCCCTTGGTTTACCCAAAGGTGTAGGAAGGCAAAGACTAAGTGCACTAGAGAATGGAAAAAGTACAGAAGGCAAAGGACCCAAGAAAATAAGGAGAAAAATCGAAGAGACAGAAACGATTATGCACAGATAAGCATGGAGGCCCAGCAACAGTACAAAAACGACATAGCATCGAAAGTTAAGTCTGACCCGAAACTGATGTATAGCCACATTAGGAGGAAGACAACAGTCGAAGACCAGGTGATCAGGCTGAGGAAAGAAGGTGGGGAACTCACAAGAAACGATCAAGAGGTATGTGAAGAGCTCAACTCGATTATTTAAGGAAGGACTCTGGGAAGACAGAAAAGAGCTGGGCACCAACAAGGAATATACCAACAAGTGTTGGAAGGCATACTCACAACTGAGGAGGAGGTGAAGAAGCTGCTCAGTGACCTTGATACCTCAAAGGCGATGGGACCGGACAACATTTCCTCGTGGGTCCTTAGAGAGGGAGCAGAGATGCTGTGTGTGCCACTAACGACAATCTTCAACACATCCCTTGAAACTGGGCAACTACCTGAGGTATGGAAGACGGCAAATGTTGTTCCCATTTTTAACAAAGGAGGCAGAAACGAGGTACTAAACTATAGACCAGTGTCATTGACGTGTATAGTGTGCAAAGTCATGGAGAATATTATCAGGAGGAGAATGTTGGAGCACCTGGAACGGAACAAGATTATAAACGACAACCAGCACGGATTCATGAAAGGCAAATCCTGTGTCACAAACCATCTGGAGTTCTATGACAAAGTAACAGAAGTAAGACACGAGAGACAGAGAATACCTGACAGGGCGGCAACAACGGGTCATGGTAAGTGTGAGGTATCACAGTGGGCGCCTGTGACGAGCGGGGTCCCTCAGGGGTCAGTCCTAGGACCAGTGCTTTCTTCCCATCATCTGTTCGCAGATGATGTGAAGTTAATGAGAAGAATTAAATCAGATGAGGATCAGGCAGAACTTCAAAGAGATCTGGACAGACGGGACACCTGGTCCAGCAACTGGCTTCTAATTTAACCCCGCCAAATGCAAAGTCATTAAGATCGGGGAAGGGCAAAGAAGACCAAAGACAGAGTATAGGCTAGGTGGCCAAAGACTGCAAACCTCGCTCAAGGAGAACGATCTTGGGGTGAGTATAACACCGAGCATGTCTTCAGAAACACACATTACCAGATAACTGCAGCAGCATATGGGCGCCTGGCAAACCTGAGAATAGCGTTCCCATACTTTAGTAAGGAATCATTCAAGACAATGTACACCGTGTACGTCAGGCCCATACTGGAGTATGCAGCACCAGTTTGGAACCCACACCTGGTCAAGCACGTCAAGAAATTAGAGAAAGTGCAAAGATTTGCGACAAGGTTAGTTCCAGAGCTAAGGGGAATGTCCTACGAAGAAAGGTTAAGGAAATAGGCCTGACGACACTGGAGGACAGGAGGGTTAGGGAGACATGATAACGACATACAAAATATTGCGTGGAATAGACAAGGTATATAGAAACAGAATGTTCCAGAGAGGGGACACAGAAACTAGGGGTCACAATTGGAAGTTGAAGACTCAGATGAGTCAAAGGATGTTAGAAAGTATTTCTTTAGCCATAGAGTAGTCAGGAAGTGGAATAGTCTAGCAAGTGATGTAGTGGAGGCAGGAACCGTATATAGCTTTAAAACGAGGTATGATAAAGCTCATGGAGCAGGGGAGAGAGGACCCAGTAGCGACCAGTGAAGAGGCGGGGCCAGGAGCTGAGTCTCGACCCATGCAACCACAATAATGTGAGTACAATTAGGTGAGTACACACACACACACATACATGTGGACGAGGTGGCAAGAAACACACACACACACACAC
>WNWK01049996.1:0-13009 GCA_009830355.1 Cherax destructor
CTCTCTCTCTCTCCTGACCCTCTCTCTCTCTCCCCCCCCCTTCCTCTCTCTCTCCTCCCCTTTTTTCTCCCCTTTCCCCCTCTCTCTCTCTCTCCTGCCCCTCTCTCTCTCTCTGGACCCTCTCTCTCTCTCTCTCTCCTCTCTCCTCCCCTCTCTCTCTCTCTCTCTCTCTCTCTCTCTCTCCGGCCCTCTTTTTGACCCTTCCTCTCAGTGCCCCTCCACTCAATTCCCCCCCCCATCACCTTCCCTCCCCTCAGCCACCCTTCCCCCCTCACCTTCCCCCCCTACCTTTTTTCCCCACCTTCCCCCTTTTTCCCCCCACACCCTTCCCTCCCTCCCTCCCTCCCCCACCCCACCCCCCCCCTCCCACTCCCCCTTTCCCCTCAGTCCCCCACCCCCTCTCCCCCCCACCCAAAACTCACCCTCCCCATATTCACCTCCCCCCCCCCTTTTCCCCCTCCTAACCCCTCTAAAACCCTTCCCCCCCTTTCCCCTGCCACTCCACTCCTATCCCCTTTCCCCTCTCATCCATTCCCCCCCTATCCCACTTTCCCCTTAAACCTTCCCCCTCCCTTCCTTCCTCCCCCCCTCTCCTCACCCCCCTTCCCACCCTCCCCCCCCCCCTCCCCCGCTTGGACAGCTGCCTCCTCTAACCTCTAATTATTTTTATATTAGTTACAAAATAAAAATAAAAAGGAGCCTCCCCGGTTTTTACCTTTATAATTAATTTTTCAAACTTAAGGCAAAGGAATAAATTGTCTTTGATATTGTAACTCATAAAAAGTTGTGAGGCAGGTGGGGAGGCAGGTGGTGAAAAAGGGTGGTGGGGGGAGGTGGTGGGGCGGTGGTGAGGCAGGTGGTGAGGGGGGTGATGGGCAGGGGGGGCAAGTGGTGAGGGGGGGTGATGGGGTATTTGGGGAGGCAGTGACGAGGAGGGGATGAGGGGGATGGGGAGGGGGTGGTGAAAAGGGGGTGGTGAAGGTGGGGCGGTGATACAGGTGGTGAGGCAGGTGGTGAAGCAGGTGGGAAACAGGGGGGGGGCAGGTGGGGAGGGGTGGGAAGCGGTGGGGAGGGAGGTGGTGAAGCAGGTGGTGGCAGGTGGTGAGGAGATGTGGCAAAAAATTTCCCTTTTCGTAAAATTTTGCATGGGTAGGGGGGGACTTTTGGATCATTTTAGAGCCAGAAAGTTTGTTTCAGAGTTATGTCGACGTCAGCGCCACCTTAAAACCCTTTCATGTTCCTGCATGTTTTCCTCCATTATTGTGTGTCTAATACCTTGGCTGTAACTTTTTGGATTTTGATTATTTTTTCCTAAGAAAGTTATATTTTATTGTCACATGTTTTTTTTAAAGACCTTCTGTTTTAATAATAATAATAATAATAATCTTTTTGTCTACAATTATATGATCCAACTTTTCAGACCAAATTGAATTCATTGACATCTATATAGTAAGACCTAGTTATGAAGGAGCATTTCGGGCAAATAGGGTTTAATTTTTTTCAGGATGGACCCCCCACCAGTCGGCTCATCAGGTACCTACTTTTGCTTTAGGTGAACAGGGACAACAAATGGAAAACATGTCAGTTGTCCACCTTGAACATTGGGGGTCCTATTTTTTTGGTTTGGGTGAACAGGGACAAAAAAGGGGAAACATGCTCGTGTGTCCCCCCTGAGCATTGTGGGTCCTATTTTTTGTTGTTAGGTGAACAGGGCAACAAATGGAAACATGCTCAGTTTTCCACCCTGAACATTGTGGTGGCCCAGCGAAACAAGGATCTGCGGTTTCGCACTTCAGGAAAATGTTTTAAAATTTTCTACTGATTTTACGCGTTGGGGTTTTGCCAAAAAAATGACAAGTGTTTGGACGCGGTCATATAAACCCAGGCTGGGCTTTTTGGGCAACTGACGGGCCTTCCCTGGCTTACCGGTCATCTCTACCTACTTTTTTTAACTGCCCTTCCATGTGCGGTGCTTCATTTCTGTCAACTCTCACCTCCGTGAATCTCCTCTGCTGGTTTCGCCATTTAATAGTTCACTCGGGTATAACACCTTGTTTTTGGACTCCTATTAAAATTAATTAATGCCTATTCTTCCACTTTAATGATCTCAGTCTTAAATTTTTGGCGCTGGACTCTTCTGCTTCTGTCCTCACATCTCCACCGGCGGCAATCTCTGCGGGGCCTCGGGCCCCTTTAAGGGGGGTCCATTCTTCCCCCGCTTGAGCCAATGCCTTGCCTTTCCCAGGTGTCACATTCCTTAAGGAAGGGCACGGCATCACCTGTAGCACAAGCTAGTCAGGGTCCAACTCCACCCCCCCACCCCCCTCATGTATTTACCCAACCCTATTAAAAAACTAGACAAAGTCTTAGCTTCTATGAGGTACTCGGGGTTTTTCCACTCACCCACAATCTATTAAACCAGTTTTTCCCTATACCCTTTCCCAAATCGGGAATTTATCAATTTTAAAACCATTGCTCAGTCCTGTCAATAATGATTTTTTTAGCACCTTTTCATCCCCCATTTATTTTTTTTCCATTTAAAACCCTCAATCATATCCCCCAATTCTCCCCTTTTTAAATGCAGATTCAGGGCCCTCAGTCTATCCTCATGGAAAATTTTCTGTACAGGGGATCAATTTTGTTATCCTCCTTAGTACGTTTTAGTGCATTTATATCCCTTGTTGGTGAAAAGAACTGGGGATAATCTAAATGAAGTCTAACAAAAAATATATAGAGTTGAAGAACAACCGAGGGCTTTTTTATTTTTCTTCTAAAATTTTTTACATCTTTGTATCATGTCACAATAAACTTTTTTTTTATTATTATTATTATTATTATTATTATTTTTTTTTTTTTTTTTTTTTTTTTTATTATTATTATTATTATAAAAACAATTTCTGACGATATATTTGGTCTATCCCCCTGAGATAATAAAGGGAAATTCCTTTTCTCTTTTTTGAGTTTTAAAACATTTTCAATATGTCTGGTGGGGTGGCATTCTAGTGGTGACAGGAAACTTGAAGGTTTTTCATGAGTCCCAAAAAAGGGTTTTTTTTGTACACAAAAGTTTATATGGGGGGGATTCAGAAAGAAGGGAAACCCAAAAGTTACCGGAAAAAAGTTGGGGGATACTTGTTTTGAAATTAATTTCTGCGGCCCGCAGTAACAGCCTGGTTGATCAGACTTATTCACCATGAGGCCCGGTTTCCCCAAGGGCCCGGGGGGCTTGACCCCGGGAAATTCCAGGTAATTTAAACATAATGAAAATTGTTAATCGTTGGGTAGAAATGGCTGGACAATAAAACCTCTCTATTCTGGTTTTACAAGACTCATATGAAAGTATAAAAAGTATTATAATCAAAGATTTATATCATTTGCAAGTATTTGTAGCTTTCTTCAAAGCATAGTGTTGAACGTTGATTTTCTGTGTTTCGTAGGTTGAAAACGGGAGCTGGCTCCCTGACTGGGGGAGGCTGCTCGACTGGGCAAGGCTCCCTGGGTGGGGGGGAGACTGCTCAGCTGGGCAGGGTCCATGGCTGATGAGACTGCTCAGACTGGGCAGATGGCTCGCATGGCTGGGTGAGTCTGCCCAGACTGGGCACTGGCTCCTGACTGAGGGGGAGGCTGTGGCTGGGCAGCTGGCTCGCATGACTGAGGTGAGGCTGCTCAGCTGGGCGCTGGCTCCATGACTGGGTGAGGTTCTCAGACTGGGGAGCTGGCTCTGGCAAGGTGAGACTGTCAGACTGGGGAGCTGGCTCGCATGGCTGGTGAGACTGCTCAGACTGGGCAGCTGGCCCATGGCTAAGGTGGACTGCTCAGACTGGGCAACTGGCTCGCATGGCTGGTGAGACTGCCCAGACTGGGCAGCTGGCTCGAATGGCTAAGGTGAGACTGCTCAGACTGGGCACTGGCTCATGACTGAGGTGGGGTTGCTCAGACTGGGCAGCTGGCTCCATGACGGGTGAGGTTGCTCAGACTGGCGATTCACTACGACTTTTTAGTAGACTAACAGTGTTACCAACGACTGGCAAAATTTTTAAACAAGGTATCTTATATAGCAGGCCTATGAAGTTTGAATAATTGTTATTGGTTATAACTGTATTTTTTTTCTTATTGTATGAATGTTAGTAACTGTAAGGGATCCCTAATCAAAAAAATATTTTAGGCAAATTACAATTTAAACAAACCCTATTGATTTGCTGGATTGATTACTAATACAAATCAATATTTTTAACATTCAAAATCTGGAACTGATTATAAAATAATATTGAGCCCCCGGGGGTTATCAATCATAACCCTCCTCCATCTAATAGATGGATTTTGCCCTCTTTGGAAAATTTCCCGGGACGTGCAGAGAAATAAAAGGAGCCTTTGGAATATGAGGCAATCAGGGGCGATAAAAAGAAAATTGGGTTGAGCAAATATTCTTTATGGGACGGATTGTGAAGGACCTGCCTAGTAGGGGCCCCGGCCTGTTGCAGTGTTCCTCCTTTCTTATGTTCTTATGTTCTTAAAAAAAAGGCAGAGTAGATCTGTTTCCCGGAATTGAGTCAGTCAAAGCTATCTAGTGCTATTAAAAAGTGATTTAAAAAATGTTATTCTTTGATGTCACCCGTATATATATTAAATTTAATTCAGTATTAACCCATGATGGTTTTTTTTTGTTCACGGGAAAGGCCAGGGCGAACAGTAGCGACTGAAACCCCCCTTCCTTTCACCATATCTGTATAAAGTTTTATGACTTGTATCTCCCCTAATAACAATTTATACAGGGAAAAAAATGTTGCAAAATTCTCATTTATCAACATGTCCGTTTTTTTAAACTATTAATTCCGGGAAAAAAATATTTTTGCCTGGGTTTGACTTTTGTTTTTTTTTGTGAAACAAGTTGGCTGAGTTCAGCCTGTGACTGAAACGACCAAGGGAAATGGGTCTTGAATCCCTTTCATAGGATCGAACCTTACTGCTTCCCGTTCTTTAGGTGCTGTTTGACCCCAGTGGTTTAGGTTTCCCCCAAATATAATTATAACAATAACAAATGTCATTTCAGTTTATATGGGTGTCAGTCACAGGAAATGTAAGTGTGGACACTTCACATTTCGCATTTTTACTTGAGAACATTATATTTTTTCATTGGATCAAAATTAAATTTATCATTTCTTCATAAATTATTAAATTTGAAATAAGGCATTTTTATTTTTTTGTTATTATTATTAAACAGATCGGGCGTTTCCCCAAGGGGGTAACGAAAAGAAAAACACTTTCACCATCCTCACTCCATCACGTCTTGCCAGAAGCACCTCGATAACAGTTCAGATGCCTCTCCAAAATATCCCTGGGTATCCTGGAAAGGTTTGGGGGTCAACCCCCAGCAGTCCTGTCTTGACCAGGCCTTTAAACTGGGGCCTCTTCCCACCCCCGGACTCAAGCCCGGTTCTGGTTTCCCCAAAACCCTTCATAAATTTTTGATCACCTCCAACAACGTTATGTCGGGAAAAACCCCTTGCCTCCACTCCCGTTATCCCACACATCCTTGGAACCAAGCCTCTCGTATACTAAACCCTTTACCCCCCCCCATCAAATTCTCTTATGGCGACCCATATGCCATCTTCCCTTCTTTCAGTTTACCTTCGGGGTTCCTATTTCTCCATCCTCTCTAAGTGTCCAAACCTCTCAACAACACCCCCCGGGGGGCCCGGCATGTACCGAACTCTCCCCCGTGACATCACGTGACGTCACAGGCTGAAGGTCACATGAGTCAAGTCCCTTTTCATACTGTGTTAACTTTAAGGTTTAATCTCCTGATAAGGTGCATAGTTGTATTATATTTATCATTAGATCTGGTTGTAATATAGGAATATATTCCCATATTACACCTATTATTCTCCCTTGTCTGGATAACGCTGGAGTGTCCATCCCCCATATACGACTGTGATAAATTCTTAGCATGCGACACATCTAAAAAAGCTCACATTTAAACATCAACACCTACAAACATAACACACCAACAAACAACAACATACCAACAAACATACAAACATATAAACAAAAACACACCACAAACATAAACACCAACAAATATATAACACACCTAAAACATATAACACACCTACAAACATACATCATCCCAAACAAACACTACACTTAAACAAAAAACACCCCCTACAAACAAAAACACACCTACAAACATAACACCCACAAACATGCAACACACACAAACATACAACACCCTACAAAATACAACCACAAACAAACACCTCGTGCACATAAACACAACACACCTAAAAACACAACACGTATTGAAATGTTTCCGATAACCACCCCCCACTCCACATCTAAACACAACATATTTCAAACACCCTACAAAGAAACCTACTGAGATGAAATCACCCTAAACTTTTCCCCTTTCATCAAGAAGGGACACACCAGAAAAGGAATACACACTCAAACAAGCCCCCCGAACAGCAACTATCTACACTGAAACATCTATAAATATACAAAACCCCCCCCCACAAATAGTATACACTCTGACGTACCCAAAAACACACAACCCTGCAACCACGTATGGTAGTACAAACACATACACACACACACACACACACACAAAAACCCCCACAGGGGGGGACAGGGGAATCAAGGGACTACATAGTAGGAACACTTCAGACTTGGGGCCCAAGGTGGTGATTTTAGTGATGTACAAAACCACAGAAAGCGGAGGCCCAAAACAAGAATATGATGAGAGCAACAGACAATGGTTGAAAACTAGCTAAGGTGGGGAATGGCCACGTGGGTGGGCAAAGTTTCTATTATGATGATTTCAATCACAAGGGGGCCCAAAAGGGAAAACCTGGACCAAAATGTGGAGGGGTGTTGGAGGTGGTACAAATTATGTTTAACACATTAGGGGCACTCCCGAGAGAGAGGGGAGGATGCCCGGAAGACTGGACCTCATATTTTTGGTAATTTTCCCCTGGGGCATCACTATGAAAGGCCTCCAGGCAAGTGATCACGTGGTCCTGAAATCGAATACATAGGTTACAAGGGAGAGGAACAGGAGGGGTAGGCGGGGGCCAAAATACAAAAAAGGGGGAAATACCGGCATGGGGAATTTCCTGCATGAGGGTTTAGTGGGAAAAACAATTTGGGGGGAAAATTAGTAAATGAAATGTGAAATACAAGAAAATGCAAGGGGCAGAGGAGAGGTTGTTCCGGGGGAAAGAAATAAGGGGAAAACCAGAACGAGCTTTTGGTTCACCCAAATGCGTAGAGGGCCAAACCTAATTGCCAGAGAATGGAAAAAGTATAGACGACAAGACCGGGAAAAAACCTGAATGGTGGGGGTCACCAACAAGTTCTGGACACAAACACACTGGGAGGAGGGGGAAGAGGCTGCAATGAACAAGATACCTAAAAGGGTGGTGGAACGGGATAACATCTCTCTGTGGGCCAGGGAAAAGGGGCATTTATAACAAAATCTTCAACATTAATCAAACATGAACCACCGAGGGGTGGAAAACAGCAAATGTAGTCCCAGTTTTTTAAAAAAGGAGACAGACAGGCAGCATTCGAGACCAGTGTCACTGCATGCATCGATGCAAAGTCATGGGAAGATTAAAGGAAAGGGGGTGGGGCCTTAGAAAGGAAAGACATAATGCAGGAAAATGTTTCAGGAAGGAAATCCTGTGTTACAAACCTACTTAAATTTTTTTGAAAAGGGGATGGTAGTAAGACAAAGAAAAATGGGTAGGTTGTATTTTTTCCCGACCTAAGAAGGTTTGGACACAGTTCCACGGGGGATTAATGTAAAAGCTAGAGGGCGGCATGTATAACAGGGCACTCAGGGATCAAAAATACCACAGGAATGTAGCAACGAGTCATGGTATGTGACGAATCAGTTGGGCACCTGAGATGAGCAGGGTTCCACAGGGTTTCAGTACTAGGACAGGTGCTGTTTCGGTATTTTAAAAAGACATGATGGAAGGATAGATTAAAAGATGTCCGTGTTTGCAGACAATGTGAAGCTAATGCAAAAAAATCGGATGAGGACGGTAGGACTACAAGCCTGGCCCAGCAACTGGCCCCAAAAATTTAACCACCATCTGCAAAGTCATGAATTTTGGGGGAAGGTGAAAAAAGCCCCCAGAAAAGACAGGTTAGTGGGCAAAGACTGAAAACCTTACTCAAGGAAAAGGATCTTGGGGTAATATAATACCAAGAAATCTCCTGAGGCCATCAACCAAATAACTGCCATCAGATTGTCAGTAATGTTACTGTGTCTTGTATACTACATGATAACCCCAGCTCTTATCAAGGATCCCTTTAGGTGACTCAGAAACCATGTTAATCTTGCCCCCCACCATCACAACCCCCCTCACAAAAATTGCTCGCTCTAAAATTACGACTACAAAAATCCCCCCTCAACCCCCCAACCCCTATTCCAAAAACCTTCCCCTACAACCACCGTGCAACCATTGCTATCCACCCACCCCTAAAAATCCTACCCACCACCACTACTTCTACAACAATCACCAACCACTAAACCCCTGCTACAACAGTAACCACCCCACCCCCACAGCCACCTCCTCCAAACAACCACCCACACCTCCCATTACCCACATGGGGGCGTGTAATGGGAAATTTAATATGTCGTGAGTGTCCCCCGGGTGTATAGGGTTTTGGCCGCTGACGGAAGACACCGTATTTGGGAATAACACCAGCTGCGGGGTAACTAAACCCAAAACACTCGTAACATCGTAATTGTGAATTAAATGTTAAACGTGTTACGTTGATGTCAAATTCTTCGGTAATGATTTCTGTTTATCCGGGGGTTTTTAAAAGGTTATCGACCATAAACTGCCATTGTTCTTAAAAGGGTAGAGACTTTATATTAACCTACATTTTACGTCGTTCTTTTTTAAGCTCAATTGCAGGTTTTGTTTTTTGGGCCGATCTTTTTAAAAAGTGGAGGCTTTATTTTCAGCAATTTCGCGAAAGTCGATCTTGTATCACGATAATTACAGATTTTTTTTTTTCTTTAATAAAACAAACTAAATTTTTGGGCCGAATTTAAATAGGCAGAGATTATTATAAATTTATATATAATTTTACCCCATATATGTCTTCTAAAAAAAGCCGAATTTCCCTTTAAAATTAGACCTTCAAAAAAAAAATTTTTCAGAATGATTGAAGTGTTTTTATCATTGAAACTAAAAAAAATTTTTTTTGGAAAAAAAAAACAAACACACACAACACACACAACACACACAAACCAAACCCAAAACCTGTTCCCATCTTCCATTCCCTGAAGTATGTAAAAAATAAGTGCTCAGGTTATATTTCCTATTTTCAATGTGGTATCTTTTAGAGAAAAATTCTCCCTACAGAATGTTATCAGTCTTTCAACCATGCATAGCTACTGATAACCACAGAGTGAGAAAGATTTTGAGCTTTTTGTGTGTGTGTGTGTGTGTTGTGTTTTTGTGTGTGTGTGTGTGTGTGTGTGTGTGTGTGTGTACTCCATTACTCACCCATGTGGTTGCGGGGGCGGACTCAGCTACAGCGAGAGGGGGGCCAGGGCTGAGTCTCGACCCCTGCAACCACAATTAGGTGAGTAAAATTTGGGGAAACCACACACAAACACACACACAAAAGCTCAAAATCTTTCTCACCTCGTGCGTTATCAGTAGCTATGCATGGTTGAAAGACTGATAACATTCTGTGGGGAGAATTTTCTCTCTAAAAGATACCACATTGAAAATAGAAAATATAACCTGAACACTTGCAGGGCTTACATATCTTCAGAGGAATAAGAAGATGAGGCAACAGAAGCAAGCTCCTATGTTAAACCTTGAGGTGACCTTCACACAGAGGTGACACTTCACACAGAGGTGACAACATTCACACAAACCTAACATCGCATATATTTGTCCAACATCGAGTTAAATTGTTCACCTGATAAAGAATATACTGTATATTTTTATGAAAAATATTTTTTACCTTTAATATTATGGGCAATATCCCGGGCTCTAAAATTGTTACGTTTATACATTCCAGAACACAAATTTTAAATATACTGTTACATTATAGTTCCCCTTAATAATTAAAACATCTAGAAAAGGCAATGAGTTTTGTGCAAATTCAACATTAAATTTTATGAAATGAGCTAGATTATTTAATTTAACAACGAAATGGTTTATATCTATATTCTATATTTCAACATATCTATACAACTTAGCTCTACTGGGAAGGATTTTAAGCAATCATGTCTCAAAATATTCTTAAAATATTCCATATTGTTTTTAAATTTATAATTTATAGAAAACCAACAAATAACTGTTCCTATGTACACTATTATTCTTCACATGAAGATAAAGTTAAACTGTCTGTATTCTCATCATTGTTTTTGAGACTTTGACGTATTTACAGCCCATAATTTATAGACGAAGTAATCTCAAAAAATTATGAAATAGCTAATGATCTAAAATACCCAAAAAACTTAATTGATAAATCTTTTAAAATTGCTACATATATTTTCTACAATTCAAAAAGGGACAACCAACCTTATTCAACTAAAAATATGTTGGTTTTCCCTTACCATGAAAACTTGGTTGATATGACTTCTCTATTTAAGAATTTTAATATCAAAGTCGTATTTAAAAATCTTGATAAAACATTCTCCCAGAAATATGACGGTTATGTATATATATATATATATATATATATATATATATATATATATATATATATATATATATATATATATATATATATATATATATATATATATATATATATATATATATATATATTATATATATATATATATATATATATATATATATATATATATATATATATATATATATAATATATATATATATATATATATATATATATATATATATATATATATATATATATATATATATATATATATATATATATATATATATATATATATATATATATATTTCTTCTCTCAACACGTCGGCCGTTTCCCACCGGGGTGCCCCAAAATGAAAACGAAAGTTTCCCATTTTACATTTAGTAATATATACAGGAGAAGGGGTTACCAGCCCCTTGCTCCCAGCATTTTAGTCGCCTCTTACGACACGCATGGCTTACGGAGGAAGAATTCTGTTCCACTTCCCCATGGAGATAAGAGGAAATAAGAACAAAAACTAGTAAGAAAATAGAAGAAAACCCAGAGGGTGTGTATATATATATATGCTTGTACATGAATGTGTAGTGTGACCTAAGTGTAAGTAGAAGTAACAAGACATACCTGAAATCATGCATGTTTATGAGACAGAAAAAAGACACCAGCAATCCTACCATCATGTAAAACAAATACAGGCTTTCGTTTTACACTCACTTGGCAGGACGGTAGTACCAACCTACTACCTACTATATATATATATATATATATATATATATATATATATATATATATATATATATATATATATATATATATATATATATATATATAGGTCACCAACTGCGATGGGGATGGAAGAGTTTTACAGAAAGTTTCCCTCTTTTCACCCCAGGAAAATCTGAGTACGTTTCGTTCCTAACTGGTGTTAATATTCCTAAAAAGTGTTAGTAAATAATTACAACTTTTTATGGATCGAACCTGGGACAAAAAATGTCGAGTCTTTTCCTTCAGATGGCTAGCCCACACTTTCATCGCTTTGATGTCTTCACGCCTGTCACATACACAGCTGGTAATGTTAGCAAGAATAACAGCGGGAAGCCGTCTTCAAGCTTGTACACAAAGATTCTCAATTCATCGCAGCAAACCAGGGTACGTATTTTTATAAATGGTTTAGAAAATTGACATATTGATAAATGAGACACTTTTGCAACCTTTGGGTATCTTTATTCCGGAAACGTTTCGCCAGGCAGTGGCTTTTTCAGTCCATTACTGAGAATGATGGAAAATGAGGAGGAGTTTGAGGTAATCAGTCCCTCAGCTTAGAGTAAATGTGTTCAATCCATCAGTCTTGATAGTTTTTGTCACCAGGTGATATATATGTAACCGAAAATTTGTAATAAACTCTAGTAACTTGATCATTATAAAGAAAATTAATTCATCTCTACAAATCTCGTGAGCCCCAACACCTGAACTACATAGTAAAGCTAAAAAAAAAACATTGCATCATTCTTTAAAGGTACATCTTAATATAGGGAAAATACACAGACGCAAATGACAACTGGGTCGAAGTCAGTTGTTGGAGAGGGTCGAGGACATTTCATAGACATTTATGATACTGAACATGTTTGATAATCTTAGCCCGACCACACTGTCAAGACATCTGGTGAGAAATATGACACCACAACTATGAGCATGCCAAGACGCATACTCCGATTTATTGTTCCTTCGGACATCCATGCACATATCTGAGATCTAGAAAAGTCCTAATATCTCTTATCTATCTGGTAAATTGCACTCACATTTGTTATTTTTTTTAGCACATCAGCCGTCTCCCAACGAGGTAATGTGACCTGTAAAAGAAGAAACCAAAGTTTTTCTTAATTTTACAATGGGTAATTTATACAGGAGAAGGGTAGTAGGAGGCGACTAAAATGTTCCCAGCATTTTAGTCGACTCTTACGACACATATGACTCACGGAGGACGGATTCTTCTCCACTTTCCCCATGGAGATTTGTTATATATCTCGTAAATAGAGCTCATATTTATTATTCATATGGAAAAGTGCATTCAGGAAAACAAGCCTGTTAGTCTGATGACAGTAAGTTTTTAAATCTTTCCTGGGTTACTTATCGTCTAGGTCAATGACCTCAACATGATCTTTATCCTAAAACATGAAAGGCTAGCTACTTTATTCAGCGTTATATAATTAAAAAAATATGTTATATACTTCGAGCTTTATTACTTATAAACTTTCATAAACTGTGATTTCATTGATAGAAAATTTAAAAAATTAGTAACATTTCAGTGAGTGAAGAATGTAAAATCTCTCAGAATCCTGATGAGTTGAG
>WNWK01049997.1:0-13009 GCA_009830355.1 Cherax destructor
CCTTTACCCCCTCCCTCCAACCTTTCCTAGGCCGACCCCTACCCCGCCTTCCCTCCATTACAGATTTATACACTCTCGAAGTCACTCTGTCTCGTTCCATTCTCTCTACATGTCCAAACCACCTCAACAACCCTCCTCAGCTCTCTGGACAATCGTTTTGGTGATCCCGCACCTCCTCCTAATTTCCAAACTCCGAATTCTCTGCATTATATTCACACCACACATTGACCTCAGACATGACATCTCCACTGCCTCCAGCCTTCTCCTCGTTGCAACATTCATCACCCATGCTTCACACCCATATAAGAGCGTTGGTATAACTATACTCTCATACATTCCCCTCTTTACTTCCATGGACAAGGTTCTTTGTCTCCACAGACTCAAGTGCTCCACTCACCCTTTTCCCTCATCAATTCTATGATTCACCTCATCCTTCATAGACCCATCCGCCGACATGTCCACTCCCAAATATCTGAATACATTCACCTCCTCCATACTCTCTCCCTCCAATCTGATATCCAATCTTTCGTCACCTATTCTTTTTGTTATCCTCATCACCTTACTCTTTCCTATATTCACTTTCAATTTTCTTCTTTTACACACCCTACCAAATTCATCCACCAACCTCTGCAGCTTCTCTTCAGAATCTCCCAAAAGCACAGTGTCATCAGCAAAAAGCAACTGTGACAACTCCCACTTTGTATTTGCTTCTTTATCTTTTAGCCCAACACCTCTTGCCAAGACCCTCGCATTCACTTCTCTTACAACCCCATCTATAAATATATTGAACAACCACGGTGACATCACACATCCTTGTCTAAGGCCCACTTTTACTGGGAAATAGTCCCCTTCCCTCCTACACACTCTAACCTGAGCCTCACTATCCTCATAAAAACTCTTCACTGCTTTCAGTAACCTTCCTCCTATTCCATACACCTGCAACATCTGCCACATTGCCCCCCTATCTACCCTATCATACGCCTTTTCCAAATCCATAAATGCCACAAAAACATCTTTACCCTTATCCAAATACTGTTCACCTATATGTTTCACTGTAAACACTTGGTCTACACACCCCCTACCTTTCCTAAAGCCCCCTTGTTCATCAAAAATATTGTAAAAAAAACCGTTGAACACCGATTTGGCCGAGCTCCGATGCCGTCGAGCACCGGGGGTTCACTGTAAATCCAATTCAAAAGCTTGGATGACTACTGATCTTTTCATAAATTGGTTCACAGACTATTTTAAGCCTACAGTTGAGGCTTACTGAAAGGAAAAGAAAATTCCTTTTAATGTTTTACAGTGGACCCTCGGTTAACGAAAAAAATTCATTGCAGAAGCCTGCTCAAGTGCCATTACCGAACGAATTTACGTCCTTAAGAAATAATGTCATGTAGGTTAGTCTATTTCAGACCCCCAAAACTACACTTCCACAAGAACTTACAAAATTATACTTACATAATTGCACAATTTCCGGTTAATACTTTAAGGTAAGTAATAAGTGTACTCTGTGTGTATCTTACTTTTTATTGTGTTTTTTAATGCCTAGTGCTATTGCTAACTCAATATAAGTTAGTGTAAGCATGTTGTCTGGCATTTATATGCATTTAGAAGTGGAAAAAAATGGTGTTCTGCTTTTCGGCGATGTCTGCTTTATAAGTGGGGCCCTACTGTACACATACGAGTTAAGCTTACAGAAAAATACATTAAATGCAGTAGCATTCAGTGTCTGGTGAGCGGTCATGGGTGTTGGATGTTAGCCTAGGCGCTAATCAAATGTTGTGTAATTACTCTAATATTAGTAATAAAGGTTATCTATCTATTACATTTATTTCAAATTTATATCTGAAACACGATAAATATCATATAACTGTAATAAAGATACTGAAATGAATAATATATGCCATATTATATAAGTGGGGCAAGGGCAGAGGCTGCCACTCTAGGATAAGAAAAGATAGATACAGTGGTCCCTCGACTATCGGTCATAATCCGTTCCAGGAGCAAGACCTTAACTCGAATTACTCGAAACTCAAAACCTTATTTCCCATAAAAAATAATGTAAATACAATTAATCCGTTTCAGACACCCAAAAATATTCACAAAAAATTAATTTTGTAAAGATTAACTATACGTTTGCATATACAAACTAATATTATTAACACAAAATAATAATAAATACATAAATAATAAATAACATAATAATAAATAACATAATAATAAATAACATTTACTTACCTTTATTGAAGAGAGTTGCTGGCATCTGGAAGATAGGGAGGAGGACAGGGGGAGGGGTTAGTGTTTGGAAGGGGAATCCCACCTCCATAAGGACTTCAGGTAACAAGTCCTTATCTGGGGTTACTTCCCCTTCTTTTTCTTTTAATGCCACTAGGACCAGCTTGAGAGTCACTGGACCCCTGCCTCGAAAAATAACTGTCAAGAGTGCTCTGTTTCTGGCGCCTCTTTAACATTTTCTTGAAGTGCAACATGGCTCTGTCACTGAACTGGTTGCAGAGATGACTTATTTCAGCTTGCTCAGGGTGAAATTGTTCAACAAAACTGTTATGTTATTTTCCCTTATTTATCATCAAGGTTCTACATGTACTAGCATAGGGTATTTACTTAAAAGGTCTTAGGGTAAAAGGAGGACAATATTTGGCTAAAAGATACTTACTCAGGTTTAGCTGCTGCATCTGAAAACTTAATTCCTTCACATTCCTTTACTGATCTATGCTCCAATCATGCTCAGCTCTGGCTGGAACATCCCTTTCTTCAGTTGACTGCAGTTCAACATCAGAAAACAGTGTTTCCAGACTTAAGCCCTCATCATCCTCATGAGAAATATCATAAAGACTATTGATAGCATGATCATGAGCCATACTTCTCATGGTGGAACCAGTAGGGAGAAGGTCTGGAAGGGTCTCTTTAGCCTTCTCCTCCCAAACTTTGGGAATTGGTTCTCCCCTTACTAGATGTTCCTCACTGTCTAACAGGCCCATTACATTATTTCCTAATAAGAGGTCAACACCCTCAAAGGGAATCTCATCTGAAATACCTACAGGGAGATAGCCAACTTGGTATGCGGATTCTACCCATAACTTGTGTACAGGTGTTCTTATGGTCGAACCCGTAATACCCTTCAATAATATATCTTTCCCAGTATAGGTATCATTAGACACTGGCAGTATTCCCGCACGTAGCAAGGAGTAGGTGCTACATCCATCTCTCAAGGACAACATGTTCTCAACCCTGCCCCCATCCTTATGCAAGGCCACAGTGGACTTACTAGCAAAAACCCGCATCCTGGGGTCTAATTCTAAGGGTTCCTCCTCACCTTGCCTTGAAGACCTAATGCAAGCCACCGGATGTGTCTCTGCAGTTAGGATTCCCTGGGATTGTTCCTCCTTTCTCTGATCTTGCTGTTTAGAAAAGCAATACTTTTGTATGTGACCAGTCTTGTTACAGTAGTAACAGGTATAATTCCTAAAGGTATGTTTACCGTTTGGAGTAGGACTAGTACTGTGTGCTCGAGGAACTGAAACATTATTTGATGGTCTAGGTAAACTTTGAGCTCCAGCTGACTTACCTTTCCCTTCTGTTTGAGAGGGTGCTTCAGCCTTCATTTGTCCCTGAAAATTCTTGTCCCACCTACCTTTATGACCGTAGGATTTGGAATAAGGTTTAGAAAAGACAGGGAAATTTTTTGAATGAGCATGACTGTTTTTACCTACCAATTCCCTATGAGCTAAGAATCTGTCACCCAAATCCATTGCTGCTGAAAGATTATCTGGGTTTCTGTCCACCAAATATTCTCTAAGGTCAACAGGGATTGCATTGTACAATTCCTCATGAACAATTAGGTCTACTAACTTCTCATAGTCCTTGTTCACTCCTTTTGAACAAGCCCACTTCTTAAACAGGAACAGTTTCTCATTCCCTAACTCAGTTAAGGTCTGCCCCTCCTGAAATTTTTTGCTTCTGAACCTTTGCCTATATACTCAGGTATCATTTGGTATGCAAGCAATACTACCTCTTTTACTTTCTCATAATCAGAAAATTCTCCTTCTTCCAGAGTCTCTACTCTCTCAAAACCTTTGCCTACAAGCTGTGTGCGAACTAGGGTAGCCCATTTCTGTTTGGGCCATCTTTGCTCCTTTGCAGTCTTCTCAAAAAAGGAAAAATATCTGTCTGGGTCATTCTCTGTAAACTTAGGGACAAAATTTGCAGCTTTAGTTAGGTTAAAGTACTGCTCAGGCCCTTGGTCTAAACCTCCTAACCCTTTACTTACTCTCTCCTGAGTTTCTAAGAATTTTGTCCTAGCTGCCATCAAAGCTATCTCAAGTTTCATCATCGCTTCCTTATTACCTTCAGGAGGTGATTCCTCCTGTTCACTGTTAACAGACATGTTTACTGATGAATTATTTACCTCCTCACTGAAGCCAGAAAATTCTAAAGATTCAGCTTCTGACATATTTACCCTTAAATTCCTGCACAGCATCAATGGACAAGGTCTTTACACAGGTACATTAAAAATAATAACACAAGTTCTATGGAAAAATCTTCACATGGCACTCTACCATAACCACAAACAAAATGTGTTACTCAACTTTAATCCCCACTCTGGAGAAAACAACCTGTAACTAATACATGAACCTTCCACTGACACCACCAAGGTAATTTTTACAAGGTAAATTCTATCCTACCAAAACATGTGACTCATTACCCAATCCAGTACATCTCAAAGAATGTTTTGAGTTATTTTAACAGTCAAATAACTCTCCCGGTTAAGGCCCCCATGTTATGTTATTTTCCCTTATTTATCATCAAGGTTCTACATGTACTAGCATAGGGTATTTACTTAAAAGGTCTTAGGGTAAAAGGAGGACAATATTTGGCTAAAAGATACTTACTCAGGTTTAGCTGCTGCATCTGAAAACTTAATTCCTTCACATTCCTTTTAAAGGTTATTTAAACCAACATTATAAAAATAGAGCTATATTAAGAAGTATATACATATAATATACAGGTCTCCACTCCTAAACATATAATCAGCCTTTCCCAAAGCACATGGCTCAGCTGCCACCTTCAACTCTCTCTTTCTCAACATTTCTTAACCCTCCAGTGTCTTGATACACTGAAGATCACAGAATGTCATGGTAACATCGATCTACAACCCTTCCCATTACCTTTTGGGCACTCATTCAGCCCTGAAGCCAAGATAAGATAAGCACCAACAACAACAGCTCACTCCAGCCGCCATTGTTCTCTCAGGAAGGGATTGTGGGAAGCCAGCACTCTCTAAGCTCCTCCCCTCAAAACATCCACATCACTTTGCATCCTCTCAACATATCTTAAGTTATTACAATGAGACATGCAACTTAATATTATTACTTAATTAAATGTGTGCATTATTTATATAACCTATTATATTGAGAGATCAGGTAATTCAGCTTTTAAGTTTAAGGATGGCCAAGCCTTTTAACTCTAAGCAGTACTCCTGATTAATTCAATATAATTAGGCATTCATATGTTAATTAATTACAACAATACATGCTGGGTTCCATAGCCCCCATAACAAGTCCATAATACCCCATAACAAAAACTTTGCACATCGTTCCACTTGGAACAAATTTCCTTAATCCGTGAAGAAGGCACCTCACCCTGTCCATCCTCCTCCTCTGAATCAATTTCCTTAAATGTCGTCTGATGCTGTTCCTGATGAAGCTCTTTCAGCTCTTCACACATCCTCACAATATCTTCTACAACAGGCACAAGGTCGTCAGGGTAAGGGTCAGCCTCAAATCCTTCAAAATCCCTCTTTTTCAACACAATCCGGCCACAGTGGTCTCCAAGCAGAGTTCAAAGTCCTGGAAGTCACTCCCTGCCAAGCCTCACCTATAAGGCCTATGCAGTAGACTACATATTGAAGTGATCTTTCCAGAACTCTCTTAGGGTCAACTCAGTGTCCGAGGTCACTTGAAAGCACTTTTCAAACATTGCTTTGGTGTACAGTTTTTTGAAGTTACAAATGACCTGCTGGTCCATGGGCTGGATGAGAGGAGTGGTGTTTGGAGGCAAGAACTTCACTGTGATGAAACTGAACTCATCAGACAAAGTCTTTCAAGTTGTGAGGATGAGCAGGAGCATTGTCCAGTAGCAGGAGGCACTTGAGTCCTAATTTCTTTTCCAGGAGGTACGTATTTCTTCACACAAGGGCCAAACACTATAGTGAGCCATTCCACGAAAATGTCCTTAGTGACCCATGCCATGGTGTTAGCCTTCCAATACACACACAAATTATTCTTGTTAAAATTGTGTTTCTTGAAGGCTCTGGGATTTTCTGAGTGATACACCAGTAAAGGCTTCACTTTAAAATCCCCACTCGCGTTACCACACAACGTGAGAGTTAACCTGTTTTTCATAGGCTTGTGTCCTGGCAGGGCCTTTTCCTCCTGAGTAATGAAGGTCCTGTTTGGCATTTTCTTCTAAAACAGGCCTGTTTCATCACAATTAAACACTTGTTGGGGTTCAAATTTTTCAGTGTCTACAAACCCCTTGAATTCCTGCACAAATTTCTCAGCTGCACGTTTGTCTGAGCTGGCTGCTTCACCATGCCTCACAACAATGTGTATGCCACTACGTTTCTTAAATCTCTCAAACCAGCCTTTGCTGGCTTTAAAATTACTCACATCACCACTGGTTGCAGGCATTGTCTTGACAAGATCTGCGTGCAACTGCCTTGCCTTTTCACAAATTATCGCCGTGGAAATACTGTCACTCGCTATCTGTTTTTCATTGATTCACACCGCCAAGAACTTCTCAACCTCATCTACTGCTTTCGATCTATTTTTCGTTAACATATCAACACCTTTTGCAACATTAGCTTCCTTGATTTCTTTTCTCTTTGCCAGGATAGAGGTGATAGTAGATGTGTTTTTGTTGTACATCCTGGCAAGCTCACTCACACGTACGCCACTCATATTTTTCTACAATCTCCTTCTTCAGTTCGATGGTGTTCCTCACTTTCTTTACCACAGGGGTGCCACTAGGAAGCTTCTTTGGACCCATGGTGACTTATTTCACAGTGACAATAACTAAACCAGCAATAAACACAACAAATTTATTGTGAATGTTTGAAAAAGCACGCTGAGTAATGTTCTCTCAATGGTAAACAACGCTAGACTGGCATCCTGCGTGGCGAGGCGCGCAACGCTGGTAGGCGGACAGGTCTGGTATGGACCAATACACGAGGGAATGACCGATACATGAGGGAAACATTGACTGAAAAAAGCGCTCGAAACTCGAAATCACCGATATTCAGAATCACTGAAACACGAGGGATCACACTGTACAGTGGAACCCCGGTTAACGAAAAAAATTCATTGCAGAAGCCTGCTCAAGTGCCATTACCGAACGAATTTACTTCCTTAAGAAAAATGTCATTTAGGTTAGTCTATTTCAGACCCCAAAATACACTTCCACAAGCACTTACAATATTATACTTACATGATTGCACGATTTCCGGGTGTTCGTTAACCGGGGTTCCACTGTACATTGTTTTCATCAGGGAAACATGCCTAGATCACTCGTCATAAAAAATGCAAAAATAGCGTTAATGATTATTATAATTTATAATTTATAATAATTTACAATAATAATAATTTATTATAAGAATAAGAATAATAAATAATCGATCTGGAGTGCTTTAAATGTCATAAGTATTTCGTATAGGTTTGGTAGCTGACATTTATTATTGTGTAAAGGTAGAAAGTTAACCCTTAAACTGTCCACACGTAGATATACGTTCACATGCGTACTGCCCGAACGTAGTTCTATGTTCTATTTTTCATTCCTTCAAATTTAGTGCGATAGGCCTGAGTTGCCTAGACATGAGAGAATGGATCTGCACCCTCAGTGTGCGCAGTATTAAAAAATCTGGGACCACTTAGTACCTTGTGGGAGCACCAGTTCAATTGAGTGCCAGCTAGAGCAAATACTGTGGCAAACACCAGGGATTCACTGATGTCATGTCGCATTAACACTCCCTTATAAGAGGAAAGTAAAAATAGGTTAGATAAATACATGAGTGGCTGTGGGTGGGTGTGAGTTGGACCTGACTAGCTTGTGCTACTAGGTTTCATGCCATGCTCCTTCCTTCAGAGGATGTGACCTGACTAGGTGGGTCATTGGTCTAAGCTGGTGGGTGATATGAACCTGCCTTGAATGGGCCAGTAGGCCTGCTGCAGTGTTCCTTCTTTCTTATGTTCTTATGTATTCGGCAGGCTGGCTGGCTTTGGCTGTCTCTCTATCTGTATATAACTCTGTCTATATCTTTGTCTGTATATATTTCTGTCTATATCTTTGTCTGTCTATATCTATATGTCCTATATATCTCTCTCTCTCACATGTACACATAAGTACAGTTATTATACATAGTGTAAATTACCTAGGATAACCCAAAAATTCCAGGCAAAGTGCTATACAATGCTTGTAGAAATAAGGCATAATAAGCATGACTGGCAAGTAATATGCATCGTCACTTCTGCATCGTGTATAATACCTGTTGGCTTACGAGCCGCACACTGAGACTGAGACAAGCAGACGGAAAGACACACACACACAGGCAGACAGAAAGACAGATAAGTAGAGTTACAGAAATAAGCAGAGCTTGACAAACAGACAGATACAGGCAGACAGGCAGATACAGACAGATAGAGACAGACAGGCAGACAGATAGGCATTGAAAAAGGTAGGGTTCCCTCCAGCACTGCCGACATTTACCAAATGTCACTGGGCTGTCAAGAGTTATCTGACACTTGTCAACACACCATTCTTCAAGGAGTTTCATATACTCCAGGCACACAGGCAGACAGAAAGACAGATAAGCAGAGCTAGACAGACACTGACAGAGATACAGACAGATACAGACAAACAGATTCAGACAGATAGACAGACAGACAGACAGACAGACAGATAGATAGATACAGAGTGAAAGAGCGAGGGTTCCCTGCACACATTCATTCATCAATGTCACTGCCTTATCAGTAGTTATCTGGCAATTGTCATAACACCATTCTTCAAGGAGTTTCATATATACTCCTGGATGTCTAAAACATTTCTGGGACCTATAAATACTTCGTATATATTTATAGACAATAGTAAATGACCAAGGTAGGCAAAAATGTTCACCTGTTGGTGTGATTGTGACTATTTGAGTACTTTTTCAGTACATAATATTAGTGTTAGAACAAAGATTGGCTATGAAATCACATGAACTATTGTAAATTGTAATTATCAGAACATAAAAATTATATAAATTAAAATGACAACTAGAAAAAAAAGTATATCGGCAATACTTCTGCAAGCGGCAGGACTTGATGTTGCCATCAGGTGAGCATCCAGCACCAAATTGGCGGGCTTATATCTCGGTAAGTACTGGCCCTAAACTTTTTTTTTATAGCCTATCCTGTTTATAAATATGCGCTCTTCATTTAAAAAAAAATGATTTTTTTTTTTCAAAATATGCGGTGCAGTACGCAGGTGAACGTATATCTACGTGTGGACAGTTTAAGGGTTAAAAGTGAACATAGATAAGAGTAAGGTGATGAGGGTGTCAAACGATTTAAATAAAGAAAAAATGGATATCACATTGGAGAGAGGGATTATGGAAGAAGTAAATGTTTTCAGATATTTGGGAGTTGACGTGTCAGTGGATGGGTTTATGAAGGATGAAGTTAACCATAGAATTGATGAAGGAAAAAAGGTGAGTGGTGCGTTGAGGTATCTGTGGAGACAAAAAACGTTATCCATGGAAGCAAAGAAGGGAATGTACGAAAGTATAGTGGTACCAACACTCTTATATGGGTGTGAAGCATGGGTTGCAAATGCTGCAGCGAGGAGGAGGCTGGAGGCAGTGGAGATGTCCTGTCTTAGGGCAATGTGTGGTGTAAATATTATGCAGAAAATTCGGAATGTGGAAATTAGGAGAAGGTGTGGAGTTACTAAAAGTATTTGTCAGAGGGCTGAAGAGGGGTTGTTGAGGTGGTTTGGTCATTTAGAGAGAATGGATCAAAGTAGAATGACTTGGAGAGCGTATAAATCTGTAGGGGAAGGAAGGCGGGGTAGGGGTCGTCCTAGAAAAGGTTGGAGGGAAGGGGTAAAGGAGGTATTGTGGGCGAGGGGCTTGGACTTCCAGCAAGCATGTGTGAGTGTGTTAGATAGGAGTGAATGGAGACGAATGGTTTTTGGGACATGACGATCTGTTGGAGTGTGAGCAGGGTAACATTTTGTGAAGGGATTCAGGGAAACCAGTTAATTGATTTAGTTGGACTTGAGTCCTGGAAATGGGAAGTAAAATGCCTGCACTTTAAAGGAGGGGTCTGGGATAGTGACAGCTGGGAGGGACAATTCTCAGCTGTCGTATCTGAGCTCCTCTGCAAAGACAGTGATTATGTACGAGTGTGGTGAAAGTGTTGAATGATGATGAAAGTATTTTCTTTTTGGGGATTTTTCTTTCTTTTTGGGTCACCCTGCCTCGGTGGGAGACGGCCGACTTGTTGAAAAAAAATTATTATTATTATTATTATTATTATTATTATTATTATTATCATCATCATTGACAGATCTTGTTCTCAGATTTTAATAATTTCTTAAGCTGCCACGATACACCAAGAATGTAAACACACATACGAACACACCAGCTAACCCCTTTTCTGTGAACTTCTTTTGTACTTTTTCTATTTTCCTTTTGTTTTTCCTCTTCCAAGTGCTGCTGCACTTCTAACACTATCTTCTACTATGGGATGCACAATAAAATACAAATTTATAAACGAAATATGTAGTCTTGGAGATTGTTTGATGCTGAGACGCATCACTAACCCCTTTACAATGAACCTCTTTTATACTTCTTCCATTTTCCTCTTGTTTTTTCTTTTCCAAGAGGAAAAGCAACAGGAAATTTGTACAGATATGTAGTCTTGGAGACTGTGAATACTGAGTGGCTGTAAGAAGGAGATTAAGATGCTTGATGCTGAGACACTGGGCTGCCCGTTCATGACCCAACTTCTTGTACAGTACATATACAATAACAACTCGTCAGAGAGCCCGTCTAACTCCGAGTTGTCGGTAAATGAGTACATCGGTAAGTGAGGAGAGGCTGTATTTTCAGATTTGTGTGGGGTAAAAAGTCTGATATCTTGCTAAATGTCAAACAACAAAAACTTTTTTTTTAGAATAAGATAAGTTTTATAACAGAGTTGATCAATTTGGTTAAGGGCCCCTTGAGGACGAAGCCCTCCCCAAACTTGTTCTCGGGGTTTTAAAAAAAAAAAAAAAAATTTTTTTTTTCTTATGAAATGATAGTTTTTTGGAGTGTTAAGGCCCCAAAATTTTTTTCTGTCGGTACTTACGAGATATGGGGGGGGTTTTTAAGAAATTGGCGACGGCAACATTGGGACCCCCTCACCCGGGAATAGTTTGTTTTTTTTACTTTTTTTTTAATTTTTAACCCTTTGGGGTTTGGCGTACAAAACGTCTTCGCACTGGGGTTTTGACGTACTGTCCCTAAATTTGCCCTCAAATCAAGCAGAAAAGGCTGTTAGGCCAGATGTGATAGAATGGGTCTGTGGGGTCAGTGTGCGCATAAAAAAAATTCCGCACCCAGTGAAAAGAGAAAAAAAACTCTGCCCTTTTTTGGGTTTAAAAATGATTTCATTATTTTCGTATGGTATTTTTTTGTATTCGTTTTTTTGGTCTCATTTGTAGAATGGAAGTATTTTAAAGAAATAGAGATGATTTTGATTGGTTTGACAAAAAATAGTACCTTAAATTTTTCCTAGGAAAAAAGTTTGATTTTCATGTTCAAGAGTAAAAAAATCCCCCATCCCAAACACATCAACTGGCGAGTTAATATTATGCAATGTCTATATTATTTATACCTTTTTTACAGTGATGCAGTTTATACATAAGGGTAAATCTTCTATTTTTTTTGAAATAAAAATTAAAATGGAAAGCAAAATAAAAAAGGGGGGTGGGATGTGACTAATGAACAGAGAAGATGTTTTTTTATGCCAGGAATGTCTGCCTTGTTTATTATGGACCCTATTTTGAAATTGGCATCTTGAAATTTGTAAATTGGCCAAATTACCTTTTTTGACCACTTTTTGGGTAGTTAAATTGGTAAATAGGCAGTTTTTTTACTCAATCGATAGAAGAAATGGGTTCTAGCAAAAGATAAATAGACTGAAAATTGGAATGGGCCAAAAAAGGGGGCAAATGGGCAAACGCCCATCTAAAGGGGCATGGCACCCCAAACCCAAAACATAACCGTTAGTTTTTTATCAAATTTTATAATTTTTGGGTTAGTCGGAAAAAATTTCTATCATTCCTAAGAAAAAAAAATTTTTTTTTTAAAATTTCCCTGAACGAAAATTTTAAAGACCCCCCTTGGGCCCCAAAGGGTTAAATATATTTTTTTAAGACCTTTTTGGCCTGTGAGACCAATATAAATTTGTATTGTTTAATGGGATCTAAAATAACCGATAAACTTACAGGTGAACATTTTACCTACCTTTCAAAACTATTGTCTAGAAATATATACATAGTATAAAGGTCCCGCAATGTTTTGGGTACACGGGGGACAGTGGACCCTTTTAAAAACGTGGTTAATCCCTTCCGAGAGGGCCGATTTTCAAAATGGACGATTTTCAAAACCATTTTCCCCTTTTAAAAATAAAGTAAATCAAAAACCTTTCCCGACATCCAAAAGTATTTAAAAAAAATTTTTTTTTGCATAAAAAAATTTTCTAAGAAAACAATGAGACATGAAGTATAAAAAGTAATAACGGCCTTCCTTTTTGAAAAATTGTTGATTTGGAAGACAGGAGGAGGGGAGGATTTAAAAGGGTTTCATTGTTTGGAAAGGGGAATTCCCTTCCATAGACTTCAAGTACCAAGTCCTTTTCCGGGGGGTTCTTCCCTTTTTTGTCTTTTTCTGCCCAGTACATTCATT
>WNWK01049998.1:0-13009 GCA_009830355.1 Cherax destructor
GGTTTTCAGGATTGGGTCCAGGGAGGTTTTTTTTTTTTTTTTAAAAAAAAAAAGAAAGAAGAAAATAAAATAAAAATAAAAAAGAATAAAAAAGGGGGGAATGTGGAGAATAGCTCTAGGAGGAATAAAGGGTAAATCCTCCGCCCCAAGAGGACCTCAACACCCAAGTAGTGCAGATGCTGCATGGAACCCGTGCCATACCTACCCTTCATGCCAGAAACCAGCAATCTGGGAGAGCAACCCTCACATCCACCGAGCCACCTCGGCGGACAAAAGAGGGCGGCCGGATACTCACCACAAAGCATACCTCCTTTGGCCACCCCCCCGAACCAAAGGTGGCCTCGAGGTGCACCCCCCGCCCAAAGATACCCAAAGCTACCTCAGGAGACCGGAGGTTGGGACATCCCCAGGCATCCAGATCTCACGCAACTACACCACTGCCAAGAACCTCAACGGAATGGGATGGACCAGGTATCCTTCCCCTACCTAGGAACAGAATCCCATGGAGAGAAGTCAAGGGTTAAAATGGGACGGGAATAAGGGGGATGAGGAGGAGGAGGAGGAAAGGAGAAGGGAGGATGGGGAAGATGGGAAAGGGAAGGGATTGGGGGTAATTAGGTTCGGTCTGTGGAAGAAGACTAGAGATCCACTCTCTGACCAGAGCCTTTCACTCATGCCAAGGAGCCTCATCTTTGAAGAGGACGTCTCGGATAGAAAACCAATACTATATCATCAACGTATTTAGCCATGTAAGGGTGTTGGGAATGAGGGTGTAATTTCTGTCTGCAGGTTTTCCATGAAGAGATGGCAAGCAAGACTGAGCGGGCTGCCCATTGCCATCCCAAAGCTTTGCAACAGTTGTCCTGATACTTGAAGAAGTTGAAATTAAACAGAGATCCACTAGACTGGTGAAATCAAGAGGTAAAGGGAGGTCATGGTTTTCTAGTGAGCCCACTTTACCAACGTTCTTACTGATACTGCAATAAACATTCTGAGACCGAGGCTCACTGAAAACCAAGGCCCCCTTTCCTCTTCTAAATTTCATCAGTTTAGTGGATCTCGGTTTTAGGAAAGGAGATCCTGTGTCACAAACCTACTGGAGTTTTATGATAAGGTGACGGCAGTAAGACAAGAGGCAGGTGGGTAGACTGCAATTTCTTGGACTGTAAGAAGTCTTTTCGCACAGTTCCACACAAGAGATTAGTGCAAAAGCTGGAGGACCAGGCACGTATAACAGAGAAGGCACTGCAGTGGATCAGAGAATACCTGACAGGAAGACAACAGTGAGTCACAGTACATGATGAGGTGTAGAGTGAGCCTGTCGTGCTGTTTTTGATATATGTGAATGACATGACCGAAGGGATAGATTCAGAAGTGTCCCTGTTTGCAGATTATGTGATGCTAATGAGGAGAATTCAATCGGATGGGGATCAGGCAGGACCACAAAGGGATCTAGATAGGTGCAAACCTGGTCCAGCAACTGGCTTGGAGTTTATCCCATCATGTGCAAAGTCATGAAAATTGGGGAAGGCCAAAGAAGACCATTGACAGGGGCCCAAAACTGAAAACCTTACTCAAGTAGAAAGATCTCGGTGAGTATAATAAAGAGCACATCTGATGAAATGGACATCAACCAAATAACTGCTGCAGATATGGGCGACTGGCAAACCTAAAAACAGCATTCAGACTCCTATGTAAGGAATCGTTCAAGACTCTCTCACCGTGCACGTCAGGCCCATAAAAATTAGAGAAAGTGCAAAGGTTTGCATCGGGATTGTCCCGGAGCTAAGGGCATGTCCTACGAGGAGAAGGTAAAGTAAATTGACCTGACGACACTGGAGAACAGAGTGATAAGGGGAGATGATAACGACATATAAAATACTGAGAGAAATTGACAAGGTGGACAGACAGGATGTTCCAAAGATGAGACACAGCAACAAGGGGTCACAGTTGGAAATTGAAGAGTCAGATGAGTCACAGGGATGTTAGAAAGTATTTCTTCAGTCATAGAGTTGTCAAAAAGTGGAATAGTCTTGAGAGGTAGGTGCTGGAGGCAGGATCTATACATAGCATTAAGAAGAGGTATGATAAAGCTCACGGAGCAGGGAAGGAGTGACCTAGTAGCAACCAGTGAAGAGCAGGGCCAGGAACATGAATCGACACCTTCAACCACAATTAGGTTAGTACCGTATTGTAAGTCGTTACCCAGCATCATCGTGGCCAGACTACACTGCGAGTCATAGTGAGTGATAAATTTGGGTGACTCCAAGACAGATAGTAAAGTGTAAATCTAGTGCTGTGACTGACAAAAGAAACACAGTAAATAGGAATAAAATAAATATAGAATTTCTAAAATGTAATGTCTATTCACTTTTGGCAAAAACAGCTATTGGATAAATGAAGGTCAATGTGTTTTCTTTTCTGAGTTGTCCTACCTCAGTGGGAGACAACTGGTGGGATAAAAATCTAAACTATTTTTTCTTATTGCAGTGTGACATCAATCCAGGGAACGACAGTGTGACATTAGTCCAGGGAACGACAGTGTGACATCAGTCCAGGGAACGACAGTGTGACATCAGTCCAGGGAACGACAGTGTGACATCAGTCTAGGAAACGACAGTGTGACATAAACTTATAGCACGATTGTATGACATCACCTAGAGAAAGAGTGTAACATCAGCCAAGGATCGAAGCATCACAAAACGACCGGAAACGACGAGGTGAGGCAAGGAAATGGCAAGACCCATGGGGGCACTGGGAGTCGTACCCACGGCACTGTTACGACTGCTGATCACGGCCCGCTGAGGGAAGTGGGCGACTCGCTACGACCGTCCCCACGACCTGGCTCCTGACTACGACTTCATCATAGGTATGGTAACCTTCATGCCGGTAAAAGGCTCTTGAACCAGGGAACTTAAACCTCTATTACGACAAAGACACAGGTGCAAACCAGCTTTAACGGGACATTGTTTAACCCTGTGTAGAGCTTTATCACGACTCGGTAAAGCTTCTACACAGTGCCATACATTCTTCAAAAAAATCTCGTTCTGCAACCTGCAGAATGGCAGCACACTTGGAATATCTTCAATTTTACTAAAAGAAAATCATATAAAGAATGTCGTTATACTCCAATTTATTCTAAATGCCTGTTGATTATACTCAAGTTTGTTATAAATACTTGATATTTATACTCCAGTTTATTCTAAATACCTGATGTTGATATTCAGTTTATTCTTCATTTTTGTCTGTAATACGCCAGTTTATTTTTTTCGTGTATCCTAACACAAGTTTATTCTTCCCATCTGTCGGTAATATGCCAATTTATTCTTCACATTTCTTGATAATATGCCAGTTTATTCTTTGTATCTGTCAGTAATACGCCAATATATTTTTAACTTCTATCTATAATATGCCAATTATGTTTTTTTTTAACAGTTGGCGGCGGTTCAGCGGGTAGCGTGATGGGTGCGAGGCTGGCGGAGGAGGCTGGCTGGCGGGTGCTGTTGTTGGAAGCAGGAGACAAACAGCCAGTAGAGAGCAGGGTTCCAGCACTCAACTTCTCTTGTTCCAGAGCGACGCGGACTGGAATTACCGCTCACAGTCTCAACAATACGCACTCAAAGCTTACAAGGATAATGTGAGGAAGTGGGATTATATAGCACAAAGCTCTAGGCAACTGTTTTCCGATTATTTTAGAGTAAAATTACTTTTTTCACAACTCAAGCACTAATAAATAATTCATCTAGCGGCTTAAAGATTTGCCAAAAATTGATATTTCTTATATGCAGGAACACCACAGTCAATTATTAATTGAATATTGAGTGCTTTCGTATGATCTTAGACACATCATCAGAGGGAAGTTAACTTTACACTGGCTTCTGAAGACGGGTTCACTGAAGAAATTGAAACTCTCAAACATTTAGTCAGCAATTCACCCTGGCCATCCCTATACACTTCAGCAGAATATTTCCTTGAAGCCATTTTGTTTACTTCTCCAAAGGCATGGGTACCAATATTCAATATTCTGCACTAATATATCTATATATCTGTGTGTGTGTATGTATATATATATATATATATATATATATATATATATATATATATTTTTTTTTTTTTTTTTTTTTTTTCAACAAGTCGGCCGTCTCCCACCGAGGCAGGGTGACCCAAAAGAAAGAAAATCCCCAAAAGAAAATACTTTCATCATCATTCAACACTATCACCACACACATACATAATCACTGTCTTTGCAGAGGCGCTCAGATACGACAGCTGAGAATTGTCCATCCCAGCTGTCACTATCCCAGACCCCTCCAGGACTCAAGTCCAACTAAATCAATTAACTGGTTTCCTGAATCCCTTCACAAAATGTTACCCTGCTCACACTCCAACAGATCGTCATGTCCCAAAACCATTCGTCTCCATTCACTCCTATCTAACACGCTCACACATGCTTGCTGGAAGTCCAAGCCCTCGCCCACAATACCTCCTTTACCCCTTCCCTCCAACCTTTTCTAGGACGACCCCTACCCCGCCTTCCTTCCCTACAGATTTATACGCTCTCCAAGTCATTCTACTTTGATCCATTCTCTATAAATGACCAAACCACCTCAACAACCCTCTTCAGCCCTCTGACAAATACTTTTAGTAACTCCACACCTTCTCCTAATTTCCACATTCCGAATTTTCTGCATAATATTTACACCACACATTGCCCTTAGACAGGACATCTCCCCTGCCTCCAGCCTCCTCCTCGCTGCAGCATTTGCAACCCATGCTTCACACCCATATAAGAGTGTTGGTACCACTATACTTTTGTACATTCCCTTCTTTGCCTCCATGGATAACGTTTTTGTCTCCACAGATACCTCAACGCACCACTCACCTTTTTCCTTCATCAATTCTATGGTTAACCTCATCCTTCATAAACCCATCCACTGACACGTCAACTCCCAAATATCT
The DNA here is from genome assembly GCA_009830355.1 of Cherax destructor. Classification (NCBI taxonomy): domain Eukaryota; kingdom Metazoa; phylum Arthropoda; class Malacostraca; order Decapoda; family Parastacidae; genus Cherax; species Cherax destructor. Next base: position 4,960 of record WNWK01049998.1, read on the forward strand.
GAAAACATTTACTTCTTCCATAATCCCTCTCTCCAATGTGATATCCAATTTTTCTTTATTTAAATCGTTTGATACCCGCATCACCTTACTCTTATCTATGTTCACTTTTAACTTTCTACCTTTAACACTCTCCCAAACTCGTCCACTAACCTTGCAACTTTTCTTTAGAATCTCCCATAAGCACAGTATCATCAGCAAAAAGTAACTGTGTCAACTCCCATTTTGCATTTAATTCTCCAAAATTTAATCCCACCCCTCTCCCCAACACCCTAGCATTTACTTCTTTTACAACCCCATCAATAAATATATTAAACAACCATCGTGACATTACACATCCCTGTCTAAGACCTACTTTTACCGGAAGTAATCTCCTCCTCCTACACACCCTATCCTGAGCCTCACTATCCTCATAAAAACTCTTTACAGCCTTCAGTAACTTACTACCTATTCCATACACTTGCAACATTGCCACATTGCTCCCTATCCACTCTATCATATGGCTTTTCTAAATCCATAAATGCAATAAAACTTCTCTACCTTTATCTAAATACTGTTCACATATATGCTTCACTGTAAACACTTGATCTACACATCCCTACCCACTCTAAAGCCTCCTTGCTCATCTGCAATCCTACTCTCTGTCTTACCTCTAATTCTTTCAATAATAACCCTGCCATACATTTTACCTAGTATACTCAGTAAACTTATTCCCTATAATTTTTACACTCTATTTTATCCCCTTCCCTTTATATAAAGGAACTATACATGCTCTCTGCCAATCCTAGGTACCTTCCTCTTTCATACATTTATTAAACAAAAATACCAACCACTCCAGCACTATATCTCCCTGCTTTTAACATTTCTGTCATGATTCCGTCAATTCCAGCTGCTTTACCCCTTTCATTCTATGTAATGCTTCACGCACCTCCCCACACTCACATCCTGCTCTACTTCACTCCTAAACGATGTTGTACCTCCCTGGCCAGTACATGAAATTACCGCCTCCCTTTTTCATCGACATTTAAAAGTTCCTCAAAATATTCCCGCCATCTACCCAATACCTCCAGCTCCCCATCTACTAACTCCCCTACTCTGTTTTTAACTGACAAATCCGTTCGTTCCCTAGGCTTTCTTACCTTGTTTATCTCACTCCAAAATTTTTTCTTGTTTTCAGCAAAATTTCTTGACAGAGCCTCTCCCATTCTTTCATCCGCTCTTCTTTTGCACTCTCTCACCACTCTCTTCACCTTTCTTTTACTCCCCATATACTCTGCTCTTCTATTAACACTTCTGTTTTGTAAAAACCTCTCATAAGCTACCTTTTTCTCTTTTATCACACCCTTTACTTCTTCATTCCACCACTCACTCCTCTTTCCTCCTGCACCCACCCTCCTATAGCCACAAACTTCTGCCCCACATTCTAATACTGCATTTTTAAAACTATCCTAACTCTCTTCAGCCCCCCCACTACTCCTACTTGCACTAGCCCACCTTTCTGACAATAGTTGCTTATATCTCACCCTAACTTCCTCCTCCCTTAGTTTATACACTTTTACCTTTCTCTTACTTGCTGTTGCCATTTTCTTTTTGTCCCATCTACCTTTTACTCTAACTGTAGCTACCACCAAATAATGATCTGATATATCCGTTGCCCCTCTATAAACATGTACATCCTGAAGCCTACTCATCAACCTTTTATCCACCAAAACATAATCCAACAAACTACTTTCCTTACGTGCTATATCATACCTTGTATATTTATTTATCCTCTTTTCATAAAATATGTATTACTTATTACCAAACCTCTTTCTACACATAGCTCAATTAATGGTTCCCCATTTACATTTACCCTGGCACCCCAAATTTACCTACTACTCCCTCCACAACATTTTTACCCACTTTAGCATTAAGATCCCCAACCACAATTACTCTCTCACTTGGTTCAAAACTCCCACACACTCAACATTTCCCAAAATCTCTCTCTCTCTCTACACTTCTCTCTTCTCCAGGTGCATAAACACTTACTATAACCCACTTTACACATCCAACCTTTATTTTACTCCACATAATCCTTGAATTTATACATTTATATTCCTTCTTTACCTGCCATAACTGATTATTCAACATTATTGCCACTCCTTCTTTAGCTCTAACTCTATTTGAAACCCTGATCTAATCCCATTTATTTCTCCCCACTGAAACTCTCCTACCCCTTCAGCTTTGTCTCACTTAAAGCCAGGACATCCAGCTTCTTTCCATTCATAACATCTACAATCATCTCTTTCTTATCATTCGCACAACATCCACGCACATTCAAACATCCCACTTTGACGATTTTCTTCTTTTTAGTAAGCTATACAGGAAAAGGGTTACTAGCCCATTGTTCCGGCATTTTAGTTGACTTTTACAACACGCATGGCTTACGGAGGAAAGATTCTTATTCCACTTCCCCATGGATATGAAAGGAAAAGCAATAATATATATATAATGTATATATATATATATATATATATATATATATATATATATATATATATATATATATATATATATATATATATATTATATATATATATATATATATATAAATATATATACATTATATATGTAACAAAGTCGCAAACAGACGCCAAGAGTATGCCAGTAAAATTTGAGCTTAAGGTCTTTCCTGAATAAAACCGTTGTCAGAATCAAGGTCAGGTTGAAAACGGATGCCACATGTTTATACTAATGTTTATTTATAGTCAATACCTTACCCTCGGGGCCGTGGAGCTGGTGGATCCTCGTCCATAAATTCAATGGTCTACGTCCGTGGCAACAGGAGGGACTTCGACCAGTGGGAGGAGCTGGGTAACCCAGGCTGGGGCTACGACAGTGTGCTCAAGTATTTCAAGAAGTCTGAAGACTTTAGAGGAGGAGTGAGCCAGGAAGCAGGTGGGTGGTTTACTGGTACACGCAGACACACGCACACATGGTAACTAACACACACACACACACTCACATACACACAGTAATACACACACACACACGCACGCATATACAACAGGCCTAGTGTCTAATCGACATATGTGTGCCTAGGACAAAATGGTAACTAACACACACAAAATTTTAAACAAATAATCTGCTTTCTCATTGTGTTTTAAAAGGCATCTGGTATTGTTTTGTGGCAGTCAATATAACTGTACTGTTGAGAGCATTATGAGAGTGGTGGCGCAGTCACAAGCCTTACTCAGTCATAACCTGTGATTTCTGGTTTAGTGATAGAGCGGTTAGCTTACAACTGAAAGGACCTGGGTTCAATCATCAGGTCAGACGGGACATACAGATAAGTCTCCTTAACAGGCTTGCAATGTTCATTGTTAGTGCATTGTTGCGATCATCTAGGAGCAGAGAACCTCAAGAGAAGTTGACTATATTGATTCTTTCTTGAGTTATCCCGGATTGTTAAGGCTCTGTAATTAATATTTTTTCTTAAAATTTCTCTTCTGCTTCTTCTTTTCTTCTTCTTCTACTACTATTTCTTCTTCAGATGGATACCATGGTTTTGGAGGACCACAGACGGTGGAGAACAAGAAATGGAATTCTACAGTAGCTGAAGCCTTCCTGAAGGCGGGGCAGCAGCTGGGGTACAGCGAGGTGGACCCCAATGGTCCTGAACAGATCGGTAATTGTCAGAGATTAACTTAATGTTTACAGCGTGTAGATAAGACGGGAGATGAAATTGAAGATGGTGGTGGCGGTGGTGTTTTGTTAGTCAGGAAACAAGTGTTTCATGACACTGGTGGTGGTGGTGTTTTGTTCGTCAGGAAACAGTACAAGTGTAGCCCGAGACAAGTGATGGTGGTGTTTTGTTCGTCAGGAAACAACACAAGTATCTGGAGTGTATAAACTTTCAGTTGGAACGTTATGAATTATTATGGATTTTTAAGAATTCTGTATTTTTTCTACTAAAAGATCAATTAAACCCATTTCACTGACCGCTAATGGGTTTATTTTGATACACCAGTACAGGTCAACTATTTTAAAATGACAAATATTTTGTTCTATCACCCCGAGTATCCATTAGTGTTTTAACACGTGTAGTCATGACAACGATCAAAGCTTCGCGTAATTCCTTGATTCTGGCAGAATGAAACAAACCTTAATGAGGCGGTCTATGAGCTGCATTTTGGTCGTAATGGGAACTTCGTGTATTTCATCCTTCAATACAAACCATAAACTCTCAATATGGTTCTTTAGGGGGAATTTCCAGCCCATGGGAACAGCTCAACTCATCTTGTGCACAACACATCTTTACTGATTTTGCAGTGTGCCATTGTGCTGTGTCTTGTTGGACTATCCAGTGTCCATCACTTTACCAATCCCTTATCTGAGGCAATAATTTGCGCTGTAGTACTTCTATATACATAACCTGGTTCATGGTACCATCAACAATGTGCATACGATTTTTTTCATGAACGGAAATGGCTCCCCACACCATGATGTGCTGAGGAAATTTGACCGACTTCTTCAGATATTCAGGTATAAATTCCTCACGTGACCGCCTTCTTACAGTCAGCCCTGTGATGGTTATTCATCACAGAACACCACCTGGCAACATTAGTAGTAGTAGTAGTAGTAGTAGTAGTAGTAGTAGTAGTAGGGGATTATACAGTGCCTATAAGGAGGGCGGGGGGTGATGGAAGGTATTCAGGTTCAATTCAGGGAACTGGAGCACAGATACAATGCCCTGGATCAAGAGCCCCCTCACCAGCGTCAAGGAACTTCCCTTGAGGGAAACTTGCAACAGAAACTATATTAAAAGTGGTGTAACAACCATAGAAGCTGAATAGTAATCTTATTTTTTTAATAGAATTGTCATTTTACTAATAATTAATGTTCTTTTATGAACAAGAAATGAACTGAATAGCTGAATGTAATTCTTACCTGCTTCCAATGTAATTCTTACCTGCTTCCAATGTGATTCTTACCTGCTTCCAATGTAATTCTTACCTGCTTCCAATGTGATTCTTACCTGCTTCCAATGTAATTCTTACCTGCTTCCAATGTAGTTCTTACCTGCTTCTAATGTAATTCTTACCTTCTTCCAATGTAATTCTTACCTGCTTCCAATGTAATTCTTACCTGCTTCCAATGTGATTCTTACCTGCTTCCAATGTCGTTCCGAATAAGGAGAGTTTATACTGATCATTCTTTTAGGTATTTTGTATTTTTTACTTGTAGTGAACAGGTAACATGCTGCTTCAATCGGTAACCTTGAAACCCAATTAAACAACCACGCAGTGTATACACGCGTATAAATTCCCTTGAAGAGAATTTGCTGACATATATACGAAAATATATATACAAAGAACAATTTCTGGACATTTGAGAGAGGCTTGCCAGTCCATATAAAGATGTGTTTTGTTATAATTATAGTAATAATAATAATAATTATTATTATTAATACGCTGTTGCAGGTTTCTCTATAATTGACATCACGGCGAGGAATGGTCGCCGCTGGTCTACGGGAGATGGATATCTCAGACCAGCAGCTCTCAAGAAGACCAACCTTCACGTTGTTCTGAAGGCCCACGTGCTCAAGGTACTCCTCATAAGTACACCTTATAGGTACCCCTCATAAGTACACCTTATAGGTACCCCTCATAAGTACACCTTATAGGTACCCCTCATAAACCATATAGTGTGTTTCTTAAATTGAAAATATTTCCAACCTACAAAACAGGAAGTACATACATGATTTATTCAACAGTTGTATCACAATTCAAATGATCTTCCAAACTATAGCATCTCCACCCATCGTTCAGAGCACTGTACTTCCTACCTCCATAACTGTAACATTCCCCCCCCCCAGAGTGCAGGCACTGTACTTCCTACCTCCATAACTGTAACATTCCCCCCCCCAGAGTGCAGGCATTGTAAGTTCTACCTCCATAACTGTAACATTCCCACCCCTCCAGAGTGCAGGCACACCCCTCCTTCAGAGTACAGGAACTGTAATCCCGGTTCCGGGACTGTAACAGTCCCACCCCTCCTTCAGGATGCAGGCACACCCTTCCTTCAGGATGCAGGCACATCCCTCCTTCAGGATGCAGGCACACCCCTCCTTCAGGATGCAGGCACACCCCTCCTTCAGGATGCAGGCACTGTTAGGGGCGGATCTACTATGAAACTAACGTGCCCCTTAAGGGACGTAAGTTCCCCCCGTCTTATAATAACATGTTCATTTTTCCACTATAATCTACCTTGTCCATAATTACTATCGCATTTGCTTTGTCTGTTTCGTAAGGTGAAGTCCAGGATCTTTCCTTAATTCATGGTATAACTTAACAAATCTTTGAGGACACATACTAGCCGTTGCAGGTTGCGAAGGGACCCCACAACAGTTCAAGCTTCAGGGCCCCAAAAATGTAGGTCCGCCACTGGGCACTGTACTTACCACCTCTTGGTTGTAGCATCCACACCCATTATTCGACGTCCAAGACTCAATTCTCGCTAACCGGTTTCCCCGAATCCCTTCATCATAAAAACTACTTGTCTTCATTCACTTCAAACATTCATTTAAACTTGTTGGTTATTTAAGTCCCTGGCACTCAAAATCTCATTTTTTTCCTTCCTCTCTTCCTGGGACGGTGTCTGCCCCTCCTTTCCACCCCAGATTTATACACCCTCTTTTGCCATCCAATTCTGCTCAGCACTCTTTAAATGTCCAAACTACCAACAACCACTTCTCAACCCTCTGAATTATTTTAATGGTAACCCCATACCTTCTTATCTCTACGCTCCGAATTGTCTTCATAATATTCCCACCACACGTCTTCCTTCAACACATCTCCACAGCCCCAGACACCTTTTTGTTACGTTTATAGCCCCATCCTTCACACATATATAGCAGTGGTGGTACCACAGGACCCTGGTACATTTTTCTTGTTTTGCCCCCATAGACAAACTTATTTGCACATATGTCTGAACACACCACCCACCTGGGCTGTTCTGTTACTCACAGTAGTATTCCATAGACGAGGTGAAAAAATTGACTTCCTCCTCACTTCTCACTCCTGTCTGATATCCAATCATTCAGTACCTAGATTTTTTGATATTCTCATCTTGCTTATTTCTATGTTCATTTTAAATTTCCATCCGTTAAATAACCTCCCAAATTAATCCACCAACCTTTGTTGCTTCTCTTCTAACTCTCCACAAAAATTGTTTCATCGGTAAGACAGCAACTCTGACTATTCCTACTTTGTATCAGCTTCATTATATTTTTAATCCCACACCTCTAAGTACTCTAGCAACCACTTTTTTACAACCCCTTTTCTGTAAACAACCTTGGTGACTTCACACTTCCCTGTCAAAGCTCCTCCTTGACGGGAAAATAATAATCTCTCTCACATACACTAACCTGAGCCTCCCAGTCACCATGAAAACTCTCCTTATTCCACTTAAATACCACCTATACAGTAACTTTTCAGTATATAAGGTAACCTGCAGTGGTTCTCACATATTCTGAATAGGACAAATAGGAAAACAATTGGAATTTAGGTTAGAACACACACACACACACACACATATATATATATATATATATATATATATATATATATATATATATATATATATATATATATATATATATATATATATATATATGCAAGACAACCACTATGAAAAAATAGAAGAATTCCAAGCGCATTCGTGACTACTCACATTATCATAGTGGTTGTCTTGCATATTTTGATATCACCTGTTTACTGTGATCTTTTTGCATATATATATATATATATATATATATATATATATATATATATATATATATATATATATATATATATATATATATATATATATATATATATATATATATATATATAAATTTATTTTTTCAGATATTGTTTGACGAGGAAAAGAATGCAGTAGGTGTGAGTTACGAGCAGAAAGGAAAGGTATGTACCTGTGTGTTATGTACCTGTGTGTTATGTACCTGTGTGTTATATACCTGTGTGTTATGTACCTGTGTGTTTAGCAAATACATGGGCGGTTGATGGTG
>WNWK01049999.1:0-13009 GCA_009830355.1 Cherax destructor
AATCGGCACGACATATATATATATATATATATATATATATAGATGTCGTGCCGATTAGGTAAAACTGGTCAATTAGCAAGAACTCATCTAAATTAAGTCCTTTCTAAAATTTTCTCTTATACGTTTAAAGATATATATTTTTCATTTATGTTAATGTAAGAATATATAATTTTGTACCAGGAGAAACTTTGAAAACCTACCTAACCTTATTATAACAAGCTCAATTTAATTTAGCCTAACCCAACTAAATATATTTTAGATACGTTAACATTAATTTAGTAATAAACAAACACAATGAAATATATTTTTTTCGTTAGGTTCAGAATGATTTTTGCGAAATTATTGCATACACAAATTTTCGCTTGTCTTATATGGCAGGAAGAGCGTTGCTATTTAAGCCAAAATCGCAAGTTTTACCTAATCGGCACGATATATATATATATATATATATATGTCATGCCGATTAGGTAAAACTGGTCAATTAGCAAGAACTCATCTAAAATTAAGTCCTTTCTAAAATTTTCTCTTATACGTTTAAAGATATATTTTTTCCATTTATGTTAATGTAAGAATTTATAATTTTGTACCAAGAGAAACTTTGAAAACCTACCTAACCTTATTATAACAAGCGCAATTTGACCAGTTTTACCTAATCGGCACGACATATATATATATATATATATATATATATGTCGTGCCGATTAGTAAAACTGGTCAATTAGCAAGAACTCATCTAAAATTAAGTCCTTTCTAAAATTTTTCTCTTATACGTTTAAAGATATATTTTTCCATTTATGTTAATGTAAGAATTTATAATTTTGTACCAAGAGAAACTTTGAAACCTACCTACCTTATTACAACAAGCGCAATTTAATTTAGCCTAACCAACTAAATATATTTTAGATACATTAACATTAATTTAATAATAAACAAACACAATGAAATATTTTTCGTTATGTTCAGAATGATTTTGGCAAATTATTGCATATACAAATTTTCACTTGTCTATATGGCAAGGTGAGCGTTGCTATTTAAGCCAAAATAGCAAGTTTTACCTAATCGGCACGACATATATATATATATATATATATATATATATATATATATATATATATATATATATATATATATATATATATATATATATATGTCGTGCCGATTAGGTAAAACTGCGATTTTGCTTAAATAGCAACGCTCACCTTGCCATATAAGACAAGTGAAAATTTGTGTAGCAATATTTCGCCAAAATCATTCTGAACATAACGAAAAAATATATTTCATTGTGTTTGTTTATTATTAAATTAATGTTAACGTATCTAAAATATATTTAGTTGGTTAGCTAAATTAAATTGCGCTTGTTGTAATAAGGTTAGGTAGGTTTTCAAAGTTTCTCTTGGTACAAAATTATAAATTCTTACATTAACATAAATGAAAAATATATCTTTAAACGTATAAGAGAAAATTTTAGAAAGGACTTAATTTTAGATGAGTTCTTGCTAATTGACCAGTTTTACTAATCGGACACATATATATATATATATATATATATATATATATATATATATATATATATATATATATATATATATATATATATATATATATATATATATATATATATATATATTTAATTTTGTAATAACACATAGGCTGTTTCCCACCAAGGCAGGGTAACACCGAAAAGAAGAAACACTTTCATCATCATTCATTCCAACATTGTCTTGCCAGAGGCGTGCCTACACTACAGTTAAAAAACTGCAACATATCAAGACCTCTCCTTCAGAGTGTAGACACTGTACTTCGCATCTTCAGGATTCAAGTCCGGCTCGCTCCTACTAACACGCTCACGCACGCTTGCTGGAAGTCCAAGCGACGACCCTACACTGCCTTCCTTCCACTAGAGATTTAGATGCCCTCCTAATCATTCTATGTTGTTTCATTTTCTCTAAATGACAGAACCACATGAGCAACCTCTCGTCGGCCCTTTGGATATTTTTATTAACCCCATATCCTTCTAATCTCCAAACTACGAATTCTCTGCATGATATTCACAGCATATATATATATATATATATATATATATATATATATATATATATATATATATATATATATATATATATATATATATATATATATATATATATATATGTTGAAACCAACCCAGCTCGGTTTTGGTGTTCAACAAGGCTGTGAAGCAGCTGCCCATGCAGCACGAGTATACATCAACAACATGTCCAATGAAAAAGCCTTAATCAAATTGGACTTTGCCAATGCTTTCAACTCAGTCAGAAGGGAGGCTGCTCTCCAAGCAGTTTCTAGGCACTTTCCTTCCCTCTATCCCTTCATAGAATCGTGCTATAGTGTGGCTTCTAAACTTTTGTTTGGGGACCATGAAATTGACTCGTGTGAGGGTGTGCAACAGGGGGACCCTCTTGCTCCCTTTCTATTCTGTCTAGCCATCAAGGATGTCACAGAAGCATTGTCCAGTGAGCTCAATATCTGGTTCTTGGATGATGGCACCCTAGCTGGCACTACACAATCTCTCCTAGGAGACATCAGGAAAATTAAAGATATGGTAGGTAGCCTGGGCCTATCTTTAAACCCCACCAAATGTGAGATAGTTTCCACCAATCCACAGATGATCCAGGACATTAGGGCTGTTTTACCAGGGGCACAAGCCATCGATCCAGCCAACAGCACTCTCCTTGGTGCTCCTCTTGGGCCCAATGCCATCGATCTGGTCCTGGAAAAAAAAATCTCCGACCTCAGGACGATGGAAGATAGGATGAAAGACATCGATACACATGATGTCTTCTACCTACTCACCAGGTGCCTGTCAATCCCAAAACTTACATACTTCCTGAGATGCTCCCCAGCCTTCAACAGCCCGAAACTCGAGGAATACGACTCTCTCCTCAAGACCATGCTTGAGAGTGTATTGAATCTTTCCCTCGAAGAGGGACAGTGGTTGCAAGCCTCACTTCCAGTCAGACTTGGGGGGCTGGGAGTACGCAAATCCTCCCAGATTGCCCTACCAGCCTTCTTATCCTCTTCCATAGCATCAAATGAGCTAATAAAACAAATTCTTCCAGACAACCTCAGTGATTCAGCAGGAATACAGGACCCTAGCTACACCAGTGCCATCACTGAATGGGAGACTCTTGCTGCTCCAACACCAAAACCTAGTAAAGAACTGGCCTACAAACAGTCAAGCTGGGACGGCCCCATCGCTGAAAAGATACTTGCCAATATGCTCAGGGCCGTAACATCAGACAGGGAGACTGCCCGTCTCCTAGCCGTGAGTGCACCTCACTCTAGGGACTTCCTCCAAACAGTTCCCATTTCGGCCATGGGAACACGCCTGGACCCTAAGACCCTTCGTATTGCAGTGGCTCTGCGCCTTGCTGCCCCTATTCACACGGAATATACGTGTATTTGCAGCGATGCGCAAGCCGACCAATATGGTCTACATGGTCTTAACTGTTCTAAAACCAAGGGTTGGCATGCAAGACACAATGAGGTCAACGACATCATAAAGAGAACCCTTGCTACAGCTGGATGCCCAGCCGAGAGAGCCTCGATCACTAGCAGCCAACAACGCCCACAACCCAGCAAACCGCCCCGACGGGATCACCATCTATCCTTGGAAGAATGGCAAGCTCTTAGCATGGGATTATACCTGTGTGTCGACACTGGCTGACACCTACATCCATCACAGTGTTGGGCGACAGGGAGGAGCTGCTGACCACAGAGAGGAGTAAAAGATCGGCAAGTACAGGGACATAAGCCAACAGTATAAATTTGTCCCAGTGGGATCAGAGACCTTGGGAGCGTGGGGAAAAAATGCAACACGTTTCCTTAAAGAGCTGGGTTCCAGACTCATCGACACCACCAGGGACCCAAGGGCAGCCACGTTCATGTTCCAGCGTCTCAGCGTGGCCATCCAGAGGGGAAATGCATGCTGCATACTTGGCTCGCGTCCGGCTTCGGAGGAGCTGGAGGAGATTCATAATCTTTGACATATTGTACCATTGTATTCATGTTCATGTTTTCTATAAATGTATTTTGTCTATTAATAAAGCATTTATATGTATGTATGTGTGTATATAGGATTGGGTGGTAGGAGAAGTGGAATATTCAAATGGCATCAGGAAGAAATCCAAATTTTCTTCCTTGAAGCCTTTTTATCCACTTCTCCGAGGCTATGGGTCCCACAATTTGCACTAGAGGTGGACCCAATATATATATATATATATATATATATATATATATATATATATATATATATATGTGTGTGTGTGTGTGTGTGTGTGTGTGTGCCGATTAGGTAAAACTTTCGATTTTGGCTTAAATAGCAACGCTCACCTTGCCATATAAGACAAGTGAAAATTTGTGTATGCAATAATTTCGCCAAAATCATTCTGAATATAACGAAAAAAATATATTTCATTGTGTTTGTTTATTATTAAATTAATGTTAACGTATCTAAAATATATTTAGTTGGGTTAGGCTAAATTAAATTGCGCTTGTTGTAATAAGGTTAGGTAGGTTTTCAAAGTTTCTCTTGGTACAAAATTATAAATTCTTACATTAACATCAATGAAAAAAATCTATCTTTAAACGAATAAGAGAAAATTTTAGAAAGGACTTAATTTTAGATGAGTTCTTGCTAATTGACCAGTTTTACCTAATCGGCACGACATATATATATATAAATATATATATATATAAATATATATATATATATATATATAGTCAGGGGAACGCCTTCCACCTGAACAAATAATAATGGAAAAAATAATAAAAACAAATAAAGACTCTTGGATATGAAATAAACTAAGAATTTTAAGTTTTTAATAAAATATATAAAAAAATAGGCCTTTGTGGTTCTGGCAGGATGGAGAGTAGGAGAATATAAGCCCAGGTTGTGTCTCTGATGTAGACGAGATGTTGGATGGTTATCCTGGGTAGTTAAGAATTCTCGTATGCCACTTGGTCGAGGTACGTAAGATTTTGAAGCGGAAGAGTAGACAAAACCCAAGTCAGAGAGACGTATATCTAGCTCCTTCAAAACTGGCGTCTGTACCAGCTGACCAGGCCAGCAGCAGAGCTGATAAAGAGAAAATAAAAAATAGTTACCACAAGTAAGTAAACATAACACGTAAGAAAGAAAAAGGATAACATGTTTACTTTAAGATGGTAGAAATTACTGGTAACCTTAAATTAACCACAATTAAAATACCGGATATGAATGAATGGTTCAGAGACACGACGAGTTGGTAAATTAGACACATATGCAAGACTTTGGTATCTTTATTGAAGAAACGTTTCGCCACACAGTGGCTTCATCAGTCCATACAAAGGAGAATCGTGAAGAACAGGAGGAGTGTGAGGTTGTCAGGCCCTCAATCTTGAGACGTTGTTGTCAGTCCATCAATCTTGAATAGAATAACAGCATATGAGCAGGGGAAGCTTATATACTGTAGACAGGAGAGGTGCAGCAGTTGTAGGAGGTGTCACATTTGTTCAATGTGGAAGTAGGTCGTGCCCAAGGAATAGGCAAGCGAAGAAATCCCTGTATTAAGATACCAAGATGTTGCAGTGTCAGACAGGATGTGAATGAATGGTTCAGAGAACCGACGAGTTGGTAAATTAGACACATATGCAACACTTGGGTATCTTTATTGAGGAAACGTTTCGCCACACAGTGGCTTCATCAGTCCATACAAAGGAGAATCGTGAAGAACAGGAGGAGTGTGAGGTTGTCAGGCCCTCAATCTTGAGACGATGTTGAGGGCCTGACAACCTCACACTCCTCCTGTTCTTCACGATTCTCCTTGGACTGATGAAGCCACTGTGTGGCGAAACGTTTCTTCAATAAAGATACCCAAGTGTTGCATATGTGTCTAATTTACCAATTAAAATACCCTTGGTAGAGCACCTTACCTGTTCAGGAGAAGAGTGGAGGTGTAGTGTCTCTCCACAGTTTCACTGTCACCAGGTAAGGTAACTACCACCAGAAAAGGGTGGGGGTTCTGATTCGGCCCGCAAGAGGGTAGCACCGGCTGAACCCGTGAATGACCGCCGGCAGACTAACAACCTTAACCCATAATTAGACTACTTTTCCTCACAATATATATATATATATATATATATATATATATATATATATATATATATATATATATATATATATATATATATATATATATATATATATATATATATATATATATATGCAAAACAACCACTATGAAAAATAGAAGAATTCCAAGCGCTTAATTAATTAAAACACAAAACCTGGTAATCCTGTTAGACCAATTATTAGCTCCATAGGTTCAGTTTCTTATAAACTTTCTAAATGGCTTGTTGATATTTTGAGCCAATTGTTGGAAAAATTTCTAATTTTAATGTTAAAAACAACTTAGATTTAGTTGATAAATTAAGCACATTGACTGATTTAAATGATTCAATATGGTTAGTTTTGATGTTACCTCCTTGTTTACAAAAGTTCCAGTTGATGATTTACTAATGTTCTTATCTGAAGAACTTGTTAATTACGATTTACCATTGCCAGTTCCTACTATCATTAAACTTCTTAAACTTTGTATTGTTGATGCAAAATTTGTATTTAATGATGAGTTTTACACTCAGAAGTTTGGTATGGCAATGGGAAATCCTCTTTCACCTGTTCTTAGTAATTTATATATGGAATTTTTCGAAACAAGATTGCTTAACACAATCCTTCCCAATAGAGCTAAGTGGTATAGATATGTTGATGACATTTTGTGCCTTATGCCTAAGAATGTAGACATAAACCATTTCCTTGTTAAATTAAATAGCTTAGCTCATTCTATTAATTTTACTGTTGAATTTGAAGTAAATAACTCATTGCCTTTCCTAGATGTTTTTATTATTAAGGGTAACATTGATTTTAAATTTAAAGAAAACCTACAAATAATTGTTCCTATGTACACTATTACTGTTCACATCAAGATAGAGTTTAAGTGTCGGTTTTCTCTTCTATGTTTTTGAGAGCTTTACGCATTTGTAGTCCAGAGTTCATAGATGAAGAAATCTCTAAAATTTATGAAATAGCTAATGATTTAAAATACCCAAGAAACATAATTGATAAATCTTTTAAAATAGCTAGAAATACTTTTTACAATCCAAAAAGGGACAACCAACCTTATTCAACCAAAAATATGTTGGTTCTCCCTTACCATGAAAACTTGGTTGATATGCCTTCTTTTCTTAAGAATTTTAATATCAAAGTTGTATTTAAAAATCTTGATACAGTAAAAAGACTTTTGATAAAAAATCCCCAAAATGCTGACGGATGTGTCTATAAGATTCCCTGTAAAATATGCGATAAATTTTATTATGGTCAAACTGGTAAAAGTCTTGAACTAAGATTAAAACAACATAAATATAGCATTAGAACTGGACAAGATTCTAATGCTCTATTTATTCATGTGAGAGACTTTAACCATCCAATTGATTTTCAAAATGCTGAGAAGGTTGTATCAAGCAAGTCCATGGTTGAGAGGAATATATTAGAATCATGTTTCATTAAAAGCAGTTTTGAAAATAATATGAATATTTCTTTTGGTTTATATAAATTGGATTCATTTATAATTAATAAAATTTGGGAAGAATTTAATGATAAATTGGACTATTCTTAATTCTTGGGAAGAGTTTCAGGTCCTTTCTTATGTTCCTCTTCACAGAGTCGTGAGATGTTACGCTACTGTGAGGTGTTGTCTTTGTTAGTGTGATGTGACTGTGATGTGTATTCTGCTTCTTTATAAGCCTTCTTCTCACGTTTCCTTTTATAGTTCCTTGATAATGTGAGTAGTCACGAAAGCGCTTGGAATTCTTCTATTTTTTCATAGTGGTTGTTTTGCATATTTTGATATCACCTGTTTACTGTGATCTTTTTGCATATTTTGATATCACCTGTTTACTGTGATCTTTTGCATATATATATATATATATATATATATATATATATATATATATATATATATATATATATATATATATATATATATATATATGTCGTGCCGATTAGGTAAAACTTGCGATTTTGGCTTAAATAGCAACGCTCACCTTGCCATATAAGACAAGTGAAAATTTGTGTATGCAATAATTTCACCAAAATCACTCTGAACATAACGAAAATATATATTTCATTGTGTTTGTTTATTATTAAATTAATGTTAACGAATCTAAAATATATTTAGTTGGGTTAGGCTAAATTAAATTGCGCTTGTTGTAATAAGGTTAGGTAGGTTTTCAAAGTTTCTCTTGGTACAAAATTATAAATTCTTATATTAACATAAATGAAAAAAATATATCTTTAAACGTATAGAGAAAATTTTAGAAAGGACTTAATTTTAGATGAGTTCTTGCTAATTGACCAGTTTTACCTAATCGGCACGACATATATATATATATATATATATATATATATATATATATATATATATATATATATATATATATATATATATATATATATATATATTTATAATTTTTTTTCAGTAAGGCTTTTGAGGCAGTTGATCATGATAAAGAATTCGATATTGTTTATTTGGATTTTAGTAAGGCATTTGATAGAGTACCACATCAGAGACTGTTAAAGAAAGTGGCTGCTCACGGCATTGGGGAAAAAGTGTTTTCATGGATCGAGTCATGGCTCACCAATAGGAAGCAGAGGGTGTGCATTAATGGGGTTAAATCTGAGTGGGGATCTGTAACAAGTGGCGTTCCACAGGGATCGGTTTTGGGCCCGTTGTTGTTTATAATATATATAAATGACCTTGACGAAGGAATTACTAGTGATATGAGCAAATTCGCTGATGACACGAAGATAGGTAGGATAATCGATTCAGACGTAGATGTCACGGAACTTCAGGAGGATTTAGACAAACTCAATTCCTGGTCAGAAAAAAAGGCAGATGCAGTTCAATATAGATAAATGCAAAGTTCTAAAGCTCGGGAATGTTCATAACCCTAGCACCTACCAGCTTAATAATGTTGAACTCAGCCGTACAGAATGCGAAAAGGATTTGGGGGTTATGGTAAGCAGGTCCAGTGGTGGACCTGACTTAACTCAGTGAAGACGTGTCTTGTGTGCTCTCTGTCAATCTGAAGAAGATGTCCTCTCTTGAGCTACTTTACCAGCAGCTGAAGGAAGAACTGAGGGTAGCTAAGCTTGAGATACAGCGACTGACTGAGGAAAACAAGAGGATTCGTAGTAATCCTCCTGTTGAGAATCCTCAAGCCAGGAAAGGAACCTGGACAGTGGCTAAAACGCATGGGACAAAGTTAAGGCTCAAGAGGACGGGTGGAGAGGTAGAAACAACGAAGACCCAGGAGAATGTTGTGGAAACATCGAACCCATTCTCCGTGCTACCCGATGAATGTGAGTCGACTTCTAGGAGCGTCACGACGAAAGACACAAAGGAAGGTAAAAACATTGTTGTTGTTGGGGACAATCAGGTTAGGTACATGGATAGGGCTTTCTGTTTGATTGATAGGAGTAGGAGACAGAGGGTTTGCTTTCCTGCGGCTGGGATGGAGGATAAATCGCCGGGTCCTGATGAGCTTTTTGCAAGGGTTCTTAAGGAATGCAAAATGGAACTCTGTGAACCAATATCTAACATTTTTAATTTATCTCTTCAAACAGGTGTAGTGTCTGATATGTGGAAGATGGCTAATGTAATTCCTATTGGAAATAAATGGTATAAAATACCGACAAATGGAAAATAAACACATAAGCAGTATATTGATCCTTATGACAAGTTTGCCCACGCAGTGGCTTTATCGAGTCACAGACAGATCTGTGACTCGATAAAGCCACTGCGTGGGCGAAACGTTGTCAATAAAGGATCACATTATACTGCTTATGTGTTTATTTTTCCGTAATTCCTATTTTTAAAGCAGGGGACAAGTCACTACCGTCAAACTACCGCCCAATAAGCCTGACCTCAATTGTAGGCAAATTACTAGAGTCAATTATAGCTGATATTATTAGAAGCCATCTAGATAACCATAATTTGATTAATGATACCCAGCATGGATTCACGAGGGGCCGTTCCTGCCTATCTAATTTATTAACCTTCTTCAGTAAAGCTTTGAGGCTGTTGATCACGATAAAGAATTCGATATTGTTTATTTAGACTTTAGTAAGGCTTTGATAGAGTACCGCACCAGAGACTGTTAAAGAAAGTGGCAGCTCATGGCATTGGGGAAAAAGTGCTGTCATGGATCGAGTCATGGCTCACCAATAGGAAGCAGAGAGTGTGCATAAATGGGGTTAAATCCGAATGGGGACTTGTAACAAGTGGTGTTCCACAGGGGTCAGTCTTAGGCCCATTGTTATTTATAATATATATCAATGACCTTGATGAGGAATTACTTGTGATATGAGCAAATTCGCCGACGACACGAAGATAGGTAGGATAATTGATTCAAACATAGATGTCATAGAACTTCAGGAAGATTTAGACAAACTTAATTCGTGGTCAGAAAAGTGGCAGATGCAGTTCAATGTAGATAAATGCAAGGTTCTGAAGCTCGGGAGTGTCCATAACCCAAGCACTTATAAGTTAAATAACGTAGAACTTAGCCATACAGATTGCGAGAAGGACTTGGGGTGATGGTAAGCAGCAACCTTAAACCAAGACAGCAATGCCTAAGCGTACGTAATAAGGCAAATAGATTACTGGGATTTATATCGAAGTGATAGCAACAGAAGTCCAGAGGTTATATTACAGCTTTATACATCATTAGTAAGGCCTCACCTAGATTACGCAGCTCAGTTCTGGTCTCCATATTACAGAATGGACATAAATTCGTTAGAAAACATTCAGCGTAGAATGACTAAATTATTACATACCACATCAGAGATGATAGAGTACCACATCAGAGACTGTTAAAGAAAGTGGCTGCTCATGGCATTGGGGGAAAAGTGTTGTCATGGATCGAGTCATGGCTCACCAATAGGAAGCAGAGGGTGTGCATAAATGGGGTTAAATCGGAGTGGGGATCTGTAACAAGTGGCGTTCCTCAGGGATCGGTTTTGGGCCCGTTGTTGTTTATAATATATATAAATGACCTTGACGAGGGAATTTCTAGTGATATGAGCAAATTCGCTGATGACACGAAGATAGGTAGGATAATCGATTCAGACGTAGATGTCAGTGAACTACAGGAGGATTTAGATAAACTCAATTCCTGGTCAGAAAAATGGCAGATGCAGTTCAATGTAGATAAATGCAAAGTTCTTAAGCTCGGAGTGTCCATAACCCAAGCACTTATAAGTTAAATAACGTAGAACTTAGCCATACAGATTGGAGAAGGACTTGGGGTGATGGTAAGCAGCAACCTTAAACCAAGACAGCAATGCCTAAGCGTGCGTAATAAGGCAAATAGATTACTGGGATTTATATCAAGAAGTGTTAGCAACAGAAGTCCAGAGGTTATATTACAGCTTTATACATCATTAGTAAGGCCTCACCTAGATTACCCGCTCAGTTCTGGTCTCCATATTACAGAATGGACATAAATTCGTTAGAAAACATTCAGCGTAGAATGACTAAATTAATAATAGCATAAGAAATCTTCCTTACGAAGAAAGATTGAAGACCCTTAAATTACATTCACTTGTAAGACGTAGAATGAGGGGGGACATGATCGAGGTATACAAGTGGAAAATGGGTATTAACAAAGGGGATATAAATAGGTCTTTAGGGTATTCTCCAAGAGAGAAACCCCAATAATGGATTCAAAAGATAAGTTTAGATTTAGAAAGGATATAGGAAAAATATTGGTTTGGAAAAGGGTAGTTGATGAGTGGAACAGTCTGCCTAGTAGGGGGTTTTTTAAGCAAGGACCCCGGGGAGTTTTTAAAAATTTTGGGGTTTGGGTAAATTCATGAGTGAAAGGGGTTGGATTTGATTGGGAATTGCATGAGTAAATAAAAAATTTTTAAAGCTTATTTCGGGTGCATTGAAAAATTTGGTTGAACAAATATTCTGTTATGGGGGGGGGAAAGTGAAGGACCTTTCCTAGTATGGGCCAAACCCGGCCTGCTGCAGTGTTCCTCCTTTCTTATGTTCTTATGTTCTTATGTTCTTATGTAGAAATTTCCTTACGAAGAAAGATTGAAGACCCAAAAAAATTTTTTTCACTTGTAAGACGTAGAAAGGGGGGACATGATCGAGGTATACAAGTGGAAAATGGGTATTAACAAAGGGGGTATAAATATGGTCTTGAGGATATCTCTCCAAGAGAGAACCCCCAATAATGGATTTGGTTTTTTAAGTTTAGATTTAGAAAAGGGTATAGGAAAGATTGGTTTGGAAATAGGGGGGGGTTTATGAGTGGAACAGTCTGCCTTTGTAGGGTTAATGAAGCTAGGACCTTGGGGGTTTCAAATTTAGGGGTTTGGGTAAATACATGAGTGAGAGGGGGTTTGGGTTTGAGGGGGCTCGCGCATGAGTGGGTAGAATTGTGAAAGCTTATTTCTTGGGTAAATGAAAATTGGGTTGAGAAATATTCTTTTTAGTGGGACGGATTGTGAAGGGCTTGCCTAGTATGGGCCAACAGGCCTGCTGCAGTGTTCCTCCTTTCTTATGTTCTTTTGTTCTTATGAGTTAATAGAATCTTCAAAGCTTATTTTGGGGAGAATTGAAAATTAGGTTGGGCAATTATTCTGTTAGTGGGGTGGATTTGAAGGGCCTGCCGTATGGGGCCCAAAAGGCCTGCTGCAGTGTTTCCCCCTTTTTTTTGTTCTTATGTTCTTATATATATATGTCGTGCGAATATGTAAAAAATTGCTATATTTGCTTAAATAGCAACACTTTTGTCGATTAAGGTAAGCGAAAATATGTGTTCCAATATTTTCCCAAAAATTTTTCTGAACCTAACGTAAAAAAAAAATATTGCATTGTGTTTTTTTATTGTTAAATTATTATAAACTAATGAAAAAAATATT
>WNWK01050000.1:0-13008 GCA_009830355.1 Cherax destructor
ATTATTATTATTATAATCAAAGAAGCTCTAAACCACAAGGGTCATACTGCACAGCAGGGCAGAGCAGGATGCAGGGATATTGGGTAGTAAGAGGAAGAGGGATGATTATTTGGATATGGAGTGCAGCGGGCAGTGGATAGTGCAGGGTAGAGGGTAGCAAGAGATTGAGGTAGAAAGGACTGAGGGGAGTGCTAGAGGCATCATCATCAGAGTGTGTTAGTAAATCAGTTGCTGTCAAAAAGTTAATGAGAGAGTCTGAATTAAAGGAGGTTCCATCAGTAAGAAGGGAAGGTAAAGAAAAGGCCGTAGAGTGGATACGACGGGAAGTAAATTCTGCGTGCTCATTGATAGAGTGGCAGTCCAACAGAATGTGGCTAACAGATACTAGAACTCTGACAATTCTCACAGAGAGGAACAGGAGCTCTCCATGAGATACCTGTGAGTAAGACGAGTGTGGCCGATGCGAAGACGGGAGAGAGTAGTCTCCCAACCTCGACATTGATTGCAAAAGACGGCCAGAAACCTATACTCGGTTTAATAGAATGAAGTTTGTTATGGAGCAGATCAGACCAATGGTGTTGTCAATGGGTGCGAAGGTGGATAGCAATTACAGCAAAATAGTCCGTGAATGGAACACCTCTATATGAAACTGGGAGGTCATATACTGCTGACCGCGCAGCAGTTACTGCCTGTTCATTGCCCTTTACTTCAACATAACCAGGCCCCCCAAAAAAAAAAAAACAATATCTTTGTGTTTGCTAGAGATACGGCGTAACCAAAGTTGGATACGAAGAACTAGGGGTGAGGTGTATCAAATTTTGTATAGCCAGTAAAGCACTGAGGTAGTCTGAAACGACCACAAATGGCGACACAGGCATAGATGCAATACGGATAAGTGCTACAAGAATGGCATACAATTCAGCCGTAAAATGCTAGCTGAGGATAAATGCCCTCGCACGACACTGTCCGGACACTGCTGCGAATCCGACGCTGTCAGAAGACTTAGAACCATTGGTGTACATTGTGATGGCATGAGAATGAGAGCGGAAGTGGTCAAGAAAAAGAGAGCGAAAAGCCGCCGTAGGCAGTTGGGCTTTGGCGCATGGCATTGGGAAACAACAGACACGAACACCCGGAACTTCCCAAGGGGTAGGGAAAGGGAGATGCTACATGAACATAGAAAGCAAACTGAAGAGACAAAAGAGCGAATGTAGGCGAAGAGAAAAAGAGATGAAGTAAACAGGGGTGATGAACAAATAAAGAACGTCTACTAACATCAGTGACTATCCTATATTGGAAGGATTGCGGAGGTCATGAGAACGAACATAATAGCAAAGGCAATGAGCATCACGGCGATCGAACAAGGATGGAATATTCGCTTCTGCATAGAGGCTCTCAACCAGTGAAGAGCGAAAAGCACCGAGGCATAAACATAATCCCTGGTGATGGATGGGATAAAGGCTAGAGAGAGTAGCAAGAGAGGCCGCCGAATAATCGAGTTTCGATAAAATTGAGGCTGAATGTAGACGAAGGAGAGTTCTACGATCAGTCCCCATGAAAGATGAGTGAGGGTTTTAAGAAGGTTCAGCCGGCTATGACAAGTTGCCTTTAGAGAGGTAATGTGAGGTTTCCAGGATAACCTACGGTCAAACAGAAGGCCGAGAAACCTGACCGTATCACGTTCTGGGATACGCGAGCCATATAGATACAAGGGATGATCAGAGACGACTGAACGTCTAGTGAAAGTAATTTTGTGTGTTTTACTACTAAAAATTTAAACCCGTGAGTGGTGGCCCAATGGGAACACGGTTGACCACATGCTGGAGAGAAACTGCAATGAGTCATCAACATAGAGAGATGACCAAATATTGGATGGAAGAATAGAGGCCAAATCATTTATAGCAAGGAGAAAAAGTGTTGTGCTCAGAACACATCCTGGGGGACACCTACAGCTTGGACAAAGTCCGGGAAAGCATATTATTAACCCGAACACTGAAATGTCTGTCAGCTAAGAAGTTCTTAAGGAAGAATAGTAGATTGCCCCGGAGGCCTAAGGAGTGGGCCTGGGCGAAAATATTATACCTCAAGTTGTGTCATATGCCTTCTCAAGGTCAAAAATATGGCAATAACTGAGTGGTTATTTGCAAAGGCATTACGAACATACGTATCCAAGCGTAGTAAGGGTCAATGGTAGAACAGCCCTTACGAAAGCCATATTGACTAGTGGAGAGACTTTGTGCATCTCTAAATACCACATCAAACGTCTATTAACCAGACGTTCCATCACCTTGAAACTGTATTGGTAAGAGCAATGGACGGTAGTGAGAGGCATCATGTCCTGAAGTACCCGGTTTGCGGAAAGGTATAACAATGGCAGATTTCCACAGCTGGGGAAAAACTCCTTGACCAAATAAGATTAAATAGTCGTAAGAGGACTGCAAGGGCTGACTGATGTAAATGCTGTAGCATATGAATATGTATGCCGTCTGGCCCAGCTGCCGATGATCAGCAAGCGGAAGTGTTGCCTCCAGTTCCAGAAGTGTAAAGGCACATTATAAGATTCTTATCTGATAGAAGAAAAGTCTAAGGGCTCTAACTCGCTGGCAGACTTTGAGGAAAGGAATGAGGGGCATAGATGGAGCCCCTGAGAGATACGAACCAGATAATTACCAATTTCGGTGGTAACGTCAAGAGGGTTTGCTATATCGACACCGGCAACCCGAAGAACAGGAGCCGGGTATTTACCACTCAGTTTCCATACTTTTTTTTCAGACTGCACTCATAGTGGAAGCCGAAGTGATGGTAGAAACATAATCCCACCAGCATTTGCTCTATTCTGCTTAAAATCAAGGAGTCTCTCTGTGGTTCTGTTGTACCGGTACCTTCCTCACGCAGCGCATTTCAAACGTACTGCTCGAGCACAAGCAAGAGACCACCAAGGCACGCACTTCTGAGAATGCCTGCCCGAAGTTCGGGGTATGGAATGTGACGCTGCGGTTAAGACTGAGGTCGAGAAGAGGTGTAAAAGTTTATCAATGCAGGACGAAGAAGGAGCCTCACGAAAAGCAGCTAGACGCGACTAAAGGTCCCAATTTGCTAGGTCAAATTGCCAGCGTGGGCTATGAGGAAGTGGTGATTATGAAGGAGAAGTAAGGATGATTTAAAAATGGTCGCTGTTATGCAAGTCCAGGAGGACAGGCCAGGTGAAGTCTAGTACAGTTGAGGAAGAGCAAACCGAGAGATGGATGCAAGAGAGAGAATGAGTACGAGGATCAAAATGGGTGGGAGCACCCATATTTAAAACATGGAGGGGAAGAGAAGCAAAGAAAGCCTCCAACTGAATGCCGTGGAGTCACAGTAGGACTGCCCCAGAGGAAATGGTGGGCATTAAATTCGCCAAGTAATAGAAGTGGTGGCGTAAGGAATAAACCAGAAATGCAACATCTGGGATAGATAATGCCCTAGGAGAGAGATATAAAGAACAGACTGTATACCACTTATTCAAGTGGATACGGGCTGCAGTGTAATGCAGCGAAGTATGAACAAAGAGCCGACGATATGGAATACTGGTGCATATAAGAAGGGCACTTTCATTGAAGATTCCATTGGGAAAAGGATCAGATGAATATAATAAATCATAGCCCGAGATGGGATGGATAATAGTGGAGCTTAATTTGGGTTCTTGTAAACAAACACACACAGGGAAAACTGGGAGAGCAACACCTGGAGCTCACCCTGGTTGCCCTGAGGCCCTGATATTCCACTGTAAATAAGCCACGATTTGCAAAGAGAAAGATACAAACAAACGGAAGGTAGAGTGAGCTACGGACTAGTAGGGTTAGAAAAGTATACATGTGGAGGTAGCGGAAAACGTTTAAGTAGCGAAGGATTGGGACGTTGCAACGAAAGGGTTGTGCAGACGGAGAAGAGGGAAGAGGAAGAACAGGAGGTGGATCGGTGTCCATCAAAGATCTAGTCTCCTCAGTATATTCTGAGATAGCTTCAAGCGTTTCAGAGGACAAGGACGTTGTATGTGATACAATATTGGAGATGGAAGGAAGAGGGTGAGTAAAGATTGGGGAGACGATGGACTGTACCAAAGTAGGGGGGACGAAAGGGCAGAGGGGACTAGAGAAGCTTGGGAGGGGACGGGAGAGGAAGCAACCTGGGAGGGGGCAGAAGAGGAAGAAACTTGGGAGGGGACAGGGAAAGAAGGTACTGTTTGAGGAGGAGGATGAACCTCCACACTCGAAACAGAGTCAGTTAGAGGGGCAGAACTAGGTACAGAGACTGGGAAGGAAAAATGTGTAGGTTGGAGAAGGGAAGGAGGGGTGAAAGAAGATTTGAACAATGGGGATGTATTGGACTTCGGAGAAGGAGAGGGGCAATGAGGAGTAGGTGTTGTACAAGGACGTGTAGACACAGAAACTTGTGAGCGAGAAGAGGAAGAGGTGAGAACAGAATGAGGTGCCAAGGTAGGGACCTCAGAGTCTAGGACAGCAAAAGAATTAGAGACAGAGGTGACTGCATAATGGGTGACCACAGAGGAGGCTGTAGAAGTTGGGACCCCAGAGGAAGGGGGGCGTTTAGTAACTCGAGAATAAGAAATATGGGGAAGTTTCCCTTGGAGGCACAGATGAGAGACTGCCATAGTATATGGGAGGCCTTCTGCCTCTTTGAGACAATGGATTTCACGCTCATTTAAGTAAACTTGGCAACGGCAAGAGTAAGATGGGTGAGCCTCACGACAATTAAGGCAAGAGGGAGGTAGACTACAAGACGTATTGGAATGGTCGTCGGCACCACAGACTGGGCATTCAGCCATGGACCTTCAATATCTTGCTGGATGACCAAAACACTAGCTCTTTCTACACTGTTGTGGTGTAGGGGTCACCTTTCGAACTTGTAAACGGTGTCCTGCAATATATACAGACGACGGAAGTTCATAGCCGTCAAAAGTTAAGCGAGCCACATTGCAAGGGTATCGTCTCCGCCTGCGAGCAGGGAGGACATAAGTGTCTACTTTGAGGACAGGGAGGTCTTGGAGTTCTAGCTGTTCCAGAATGTCATTGCCACATGTCTGGAAATTCTGTTGGACAATGGTATGAGGCAGAATGACAGTACCACTACAAGAATTGAGGGAATGATATTTTTCAATAGTTACAGGAATAGATCATAAGCCTGGGAAGCATTCTGGACAGTGATGATGCGTGAACCGCTCTTGAGGCATGAAAGGATGTACCTCTACCAACATGTCGTAGGAGGGCCTTGCTAATACTATGGTTGGAAAGGTAGGCAGTAGAGGAAGTCAGTCGTAGAGTAAAAAACTTGTGTATTTTGAAACATAGCGTGGAAAGGGAGTGCATGATGTGCTGGTAGTCTCTGAGTAGAATGAGACAGAAGCGAAGAAGTATCCTCAGGTAATGGTCTTGGGCGTTTAGGTGTGGGACCGGAGTTGGTCCGACGTGGGACGGGCAGGCGATTCGAAAATTGCTGCACCGTAAAGGGAGAAGCCGGAAGCATAGTCAAAGAAGAGGGTCAGACGTATCGAAGGAGTCAGTCGAAACCCCGGTACCTGAAGCAGGTGATGAAACGGCACCAGCAGGAGGTACAGGGGTATTGAAATGTCCAAGAGGGTCTAAAAACGAGGCAGGGTCGGAGCAGGGTGCGGTGTCAGGAAGGGGCCCAGAGGGACAGGTTCATTGATTTGGGACTCCATGGTTATGTCACTTCTTTCTATTTGTTTTAAAAAAAAAAAAAAAAGAAATAAAAAGAAGAAAAAAGGGGAATGGGAGGAATAGCCCTAGGAGGCAAAAGGGTCGTAAATCCCCTCCCGCCCAAGAGGACCTCAACACCGCAAGTAGTGCAGATGCAGCATGGAACCCGTGCCATACCCTACCCTTCATGCCAGTAAACCAGCAATCCATGATAGCAACCTCACATCCACCGAGCCACCTCGGTGGACAAAAAAAGGTGGCCAGACACCACCACAAATCATACCTCCTTCGGCCACCACCCCTGGAATCCGACAGGTAGCCTCCAGAGAACACCCGTCACCGAAAGGCACCCAAAGCCACCCACGGGAGACCGGAGAGAATCAGGGACATCCCCAGGCGATCCAGATTCCACGGCAAACTACACAACCGCCAAGGACCTCAACGGAATGGGATGGACCCCGGTACCCTTCCCTTACCTAGGAACTAGAGTACCTGTGGGAAGAATCCCAAAGGCTAAAATAATGAAGGGAATGGGGGGGGATGGGGAG
This sequence comes from Cherax destructor, assembly GCA_009830355.1. Taxonomy (NCBI): domain Eukaryota; kingdom Metazoa; phylum Arthropoda; class Malacostraca; order Decapoda; family Parastacidae; genus Cherax; species Cherax destructor. Next base: position 6,266 of record WNWK01050000.1, read on the forward strand.
GAGGAAAGGAAAACGGGAGGATGGGAAAGGGAAGGGGAGTGAGGGGTAGTGGGTTCGGACTGAAGAAGGAGACCAAAGGTCTAATTCCTCAGACCAAGAGCCTCTTCACAGCCCCAAAGGGAGCCCCCTTGAAGAGGCTCAAGCCTCTGAACACAGCCCAGCGTGTAAAACTACCAGTCTGTTGGTGCTGCCACACTGCACCTATAAGCAGCAGCAGCAATAATAAGAATGAGGAAGTACCTGCCTGTGCCTAGTAATTCACCTCTCACTGTACACAGACTTTAAGTGCAGCTGTTAGGAAAATTTACAGTCTCTCTCTCTCTCTTTCTCTCTGTCTCTCTGTCTCTGTCTGTCTGTCTCTCTCTCTCTCTTTCTCTCTGTCTCTCTGTTTCTGTCTGTCTGTCTGTCTGTCTTTTTCTCTCTCTCTCTCTCTCTCTCTCTCTCTCTCTCTCTCTCTCTCTCTCTCTCTCTCTCTCTCTCTCTCTCTCTCTCTCTCTCTCTCTCTCTCTCTCTCTCTTCGACTAAAGGCAAATAAAAGTAAATATCTTCCAATATTTAGAAATATTTCAAGGGAAGGCCATTACTCCTCAGAATAATAATTCATGCAAATATCTGAGTATTAATGGGAAGGTTTCACATGCACTTCACTCGTTATACAGTGCATTCGCCTAACAATGTTATGTCTGGTTAAAGTTGCTCAAGAATCTAAATGTTGCATCCCACACACGTCTCTTACTGTATGAAGCTAGACTTCAGCCTGCAACATGAACAAAATTTGTAACATGGGCTTTTGTAAATAAAAGTGTAAAAATGGCCTTTGTATTTTCTGCAAAAAAGGCTTCTATAAATAAGTGTGTAAAAATGGCTTCTGTAAATAAAAAGTGTAAAAAAAGGTTTTTATGAATAAAGAAGTGTAAAAAGAAGCTCTTAAAATATAAATGTAAAAAAGGCTTCTATAAATAAAAATGGCTATGTAAATAAAACATTTAAAAAATGGCTTTTTGTAAATAAAAAATGCAAAATGGGTTCTAAATTTTTCTAAAATATGAAGCTACTGTAAATGTAAAACTGCCTCTGTAAATCAAATTTTTTCAAAACGTCTCTTCTTTAAATAAGGAAATCTCATGGGAAAATTTATTTACGGGCTTAATAACTGACTTCTGTCTCAGTGACTGATAAATATACATTCCTGGGTCATAGGTTGTATATACCCCAAGAATATACATCTCAGTGTATATCCCTGGTGAGTCGGATATATTGACGTTTTAGGTGACACTCAGAAAATATCTATGCCTTATTTCCTGCCTAGGACGCCTTCCTAGGAAATCTTTCTAGGATATCTGCCTAGGACGTCTTCCTAGGGAATCTTTCTAGGATATCTGCCTAGGACGTCTTCCTAGGGGAAACTTTCTAGGATATCTGCCTAGGACGTCTTCCTGGGGGAAACTTTCTAGATCTTCCTAGGACACCTTCCTAGGGTATCTTTCTAGAACATCTACCTATGACATCTACCAACTGGCATCTTTTGGGCATCCTCCCAGGGCATTTCTCCAGGACTCTTCCCCAACATGTCATCTTCATGGCCTTCATGTCACCTCAGCGACATATATATGACAGTATATTAATATACTCTTCGATAAGCTTCTGAATGTTTGTATACATTATGGAGGCAGTATACTCTAAAGGATATACTTCACACATGTATGTATACCATTAGAATTCCCCCCCTTCCCCCACACTCGCTGATAACGAAGAATAATAATCATGAGTTCAGTAGCATGTTGGGCTATCATGCTGGCTAATGATCTATATATTTATTCCGTGTGTGTGTGCATGTGTGTGTGCATTTGTGTGTGTATGTGTACTCACCTAATTGTTTTATGTATGTGTGTGTGTGTGTGTTTTTACTCACCTAATTGTGGTTGCAGGGTCGAGACTCAGCTCCTGGCCTGTGTATGTGTGTGTGAGGTGATGCTCCAAAACACCGAAAGGCACTGCCTAGGCCTACGGGCCCCATGCTGTCAAGGCCTACGATAAACTAACCTCTTTCAATAACAGCTTTGTTACTACTAATCTATTACTGCTACTTTACTACCACTATTTCTACTCTTTATTACTACTTTATTGCTATTATATTATTACTACTGTTATTACTACTACTATTACTACTACTATATTACTACTACTATTACATTCTATACTACTTTCCCCTGTACTGGTACTACTACCACTACAACTACTACTACTTCTGCTACTACCAAAACCTTTCCCCAACCTATTACTCCCTACAACAACTACTTACTACACACAACTACTAAAACCCCTACAACTCTACTGCTACTACCACTACAACTACTAAAACTACAACACTACTGCTACTCACTATTCTTGCTACACGTCCTACAACACTGGTGGCATGGTTGTCATGGTGTACCATTGGAGAAACCCTCAGGGCAAATGTTTCCTATAATAAATGCAAATTGTACTATCTTCCACTGCCTCTGATCAAACCTCATTGTCCATCGTTGGATTTCAAAACCCTACGGGTTTAGCGTTTCCCCAGAGGAAAAAACATTGCCTGTTTACTTCTTATTGTAATAAATAGAATGTATGTCTGGACGATAACATACACACACACACACACACACACAAAAAAAAAAAAAGGATGTTCCAGAGCTGGGACACAGCAACAAGGGTACAGTTGAAAGTTAAAAGATTCAGATGAACCACGGGGGATGTTGGAAGTATTTCTTTAGTCACAGAGTTGTCAGGAAGTGGAATTTTTGGGTAGTGATGTAGTGGGGGCGGGAACCATACATGTTTTAAAGAAGAGATTGAAAAAGCTCATGGAGCGGGAAGAGTGACCGGTAGCGGCCAGTGAAGAGGCGGGCCAGGAGCTGTGACTCGACGCATGAAACTACAACTGGTGAGTACAACTAGGTAAGTACACACACACACACACACATACACACACAAAACACAATACACACACATACACACATACACACATACAAAATACACACACACATACATACATGGGTGGAGAGGAGGACAGGTCACACACTTGGCATGACCAGGCCCCGAGCTGGGAAAATGTTGGGGAACACAGAGGAAAGGGAAATGGGAGGCGGGAGGGAGAAGTCGTGTTTTTCATGGGCTTCAGGAGGGGGAGTTAAGGACACAATGAAAAACGGCAGGAGGAAAGACGAGATTGTAAACATCATCAGAGAAATAGGCAAAAGAGGACATGTCTGAGAAGTAAATTTTCAGAGAATAGGGAGGTACTTGAAGAGGAGAAAAGGCCAGTCAAGCTGATTTTCAAGACATAAACAGTGCGAAATAGGATCCTGCAGGAAAAACCCCGGCTGAAGGAATCGTCAGTATATAAGGGGGTTTTCCCTAGGGGAAACTGAAAAAAAACAGAATGACACCCTGAAGTGGAGAAAAAAGCGAAAGAAGAAAAGGGGGGGAAAAGGACAGAATCAGCAGGGAAAACCAGAGCAGGGCAAGGAAAAGGGAAAAGCATACACAGAACCCCCCCCAGAACCCCACAACCAAACAAGTTTCCCCAACAAGACCACAATCCACACTTACAGCCCTCCCCCCACACGCTGTAAAACCCTGCGCCCTGGGGTCCCCACCCCCACAGCCCCCCCAAAACACAGTGTTCGAGGAAACTGAAGGTATGGTACAAGCGCTGAGGGAATAACGAATAAGTGGGAGGAGTGGCACGAAAGAGTCAAAGGGCATCACCGGACATCATAGCCCTCACTGAAACCAAGCTCACATGGATGATAACTGATGCCATCTTTCCCAAAGGGATATCAGATCCTGAGGAAAGACAGGGGAAAATATGGGGTGGAGGAATCCTGCTGATAAAAAAACGTGGGATTTTGATGAGCTGAAAGAGGAGACAGAGGGGAAAAAAGGGGACATAATAAGAACGCTTCAGTCCGGAGGGCCCAAAGGTGTATAACCCCCCCCAGTGATGTATAACCCACCACAGTGATGTATAACCCCCCACAGAACAGCAGGAGGCCAAGGCAAGAGCATGATGAGGGAATAGAGCGATGGGTGACACACTGACAGAAGTGGCCAGAAGGGCTCATGCGAGCAGCCGAAGCTACTGATCATGGGGGACTTCAACCACAAGGGAAAACGATTGGGGGACCTTTGAGCCACATGGGGGGCAAGAAACGTGGAGGGCTAAGATGATTGGAGGTGGGACTGGAAAACCTCATGTACCAACACATAAAGGGGCACTACCAAAAGAGAGGGGAGGATGAAACCCGCGATCTGGCCTAGTATTCACCTTAAATAGTGCAGATATTTAGGGTCACATATGAATGACCCCCTTTGGGCCAGTGATCATGTGGTTCTAAGCTTCGAATACATAGTAGAGTTACAAGTGGAGGGGGGAAACAAGAAGGCCAGCGAATGAAGCCAAACTACAAAAAAAGAGGACTACATAGGCATGAAGAACTTCCTGCACGGAGTTCAGTGGGACAGAGAGCTGGCAGGGGAAATCAGTAATCAGATGACGGAAATATAACAACAATATGCAAGGAAGCTGGGGGAGGTTTGTACCCAAAAGGGGAACAGGGTAACGAAAAAAACAGGATGAGCCCATGGTTCACCCAAAGGTAAAAGGGGGCCAAAAACCCAAATGTGCTAGGGAATGGAAGAAGTATAGAAAGGGAAAGGACCCAGGAGAATAAGAAGAGCAGTTGTAAAGCCAGAAATGAATATGCCCGGTAAGAACGGAGGCCCCAAAAACAATATGAGAATGACAGCAGCAAATCCCAAAACGCCCAAAACTTTTTACAGCCACATCAGGAGGGAAAAAAACATGAACTAGGTAATCAGGCTGAAAGGGGAAAGGGAAGGGGGAGGTCACAAAAAATGACCACAAAGTGTGTGAAGAGCTCAACATGAGATTTAAAGGCCAAAAGGAGACAGAAGGGGCTCCAGAAAAGGGGGAGAGGGGAGGGAAACCCTCAGGTGTTTTAAAAATACTTTTCAACCGAGGAAAAGTGAAGAGGCTGCTAAGCGAGCTAGATACCTCAAAGGCGATGGGGCCCGGGTAACATCTCTCCATGGGTCCTGAGAGGGAGCGAGCACTATGTGTACCACAACAACAATGTTCAACACATCTATCGAAAAACGACTACCTGAAGTATGTAAATATGGAAGCCCTAAACTACAGACCAGTGTCACTGACATGTATAGTTCAAGGTCATGGGAAGATTATCAGGGAAGAGTGGTGGAACACATAAAAAAGGGAAAGAATTATCAACGACAGCCAGCACGGTTTCAGGGATAGGAAATCCTGCGTCCAAAAACCCCTTGGGGTTCTTGACAGAGTGCGCGTAAGACAAAAGAAAGTGGGTAGATTGCATTTTTTTTGGGCTGTAAAATGGCATTTGAAAATTCACACAAGAGATTAGTGAAAAAGAGGAGGACCAGGCAGGGATAACAGAAGACACTACAAAAGGGGTCAGGGGAAAACCTGTCAGAAGATAACAGCGAGTCATGGTACGTGGGGGGTGTCGCGTGGGCGCCTGTGGCGGGGGGCCACAGGGATCAGTCCTAGGACCGGTGCTGTTTCTGGTATTTGTGAACGACATGCGGAAGGAATAGCTCCCAAGTGTCCCCGTTTGCAGATGATGTGAAGTTGATGAGAAGAATTCAATCGGACGAGGACCAGGCTGAACTTCAAAGGGATCTGGACGGCTGGCCTGGTCCCGCAATTGGGTCCCGGGTTCAACCCCCCCAAGTGCAAAGTCATGAAAAATTTGGGGGAAAGGGGAAAAAGACCCCAGACAGAGTACAGTCTAGGGGGCCAGGCCTACAAACCTCACTCAAGGAAAGGATCTTCCGGGGGAGTAAACCCAGGCACATTTCCTGAGGCGCACATCACCCAAAAAACTGCTGCAGCATACGGGGCCTGGCAAACCTAAGAACAGCATTCCGACATCTTTAAAAGTTATTCAGGACCCTGTACACTGTGTCGTTAGGACCTTGGAGTATGCAGGGCCCGTTTGGAACCCCCACCTAGCCAAGCATGTAAGGAAACTAGAGAAAGTGCAAGGTTTACAACAAAAGTAGTCCCGGGCTAAAGGGGGATGTCCTCGAGGAGAGGTTAAGGGGAAAACGACCTGACAACACTGGAAGACAGGGAGATAGAGGGGGTATGATAATGACATATAAAATACTGAGAGGAATAGACAAGGTAGACAGTGACAGGATGTTCCAGAGATGGGGCACAACAACAAGGGGACACAGTTGGAAATTGAAGACTCAGATGTATCACAGGGATGTTAGGAAGTATTTCTTCAGTCACAGAGTTGTCAGGAAATGGAATAGTCTGGCAAGTGACGTAGTGGGCCCCGGATCCATACATAGCTTTAAGGAGAGGTAGTCCATGGAGAGGTAGAGTGACTGAGTAGCGGCCAGTGGGGGCGGGGGCCCGGAGCTGTGAATTGCCCCCCGCAACCACAACTAGGTAGTACAACCCCCCACTCCCCCCCACAACCCACACACACACCTCAAAACACACACACACACACACTCACACAACACCAACACACAACATACAACATACAGCAACACACAACAACACACAACAACACAAAAACAACAACAACACACAACAAACACAACAACACACATCAACACAACAAACACAACAACAACACACAACAAACACAAAAACAACACACAACAACACAAACAACACACAA
>WNWK01050001.1:0-13008 GCA_009830355.1 Cherax destructor
GGCATCTATTACCTCGGCTAGCATATTTCGGCTGAATTGTATGCCATTCTTGTGGCACTTATCCGTATTGCATCTATGCCTTTATCACCATTTGTGGTCGTTTCAGACTCCCTTAGTGCTTTACAGGCTATCCGTAAAATTGATACACCTCACCCCCTAGTTCTTCGTATCCACCTTTGGTTACGCCGTATCTTTAGCAAGCATAAAGATATTGTCTTTTGTTGGGTCCCTGGTCATGTTGACGTACAGGGCAATGAACAGGCAGACACTGCTGCGCGGTCAGCAGTACATGACCTTCCAGTTTCATATAGAGGCGTTCCTTTTACGGACTATTTTGCGGTCATTGCTACCCACCTTCGCACCCGTTGGCAACAACGCTGGTCTGACCTGCTGAATAACAAACTTCATTCTATTAAACCGGTTATAGGTTTCTGGCCTTCTTCTTGTCACCAATGTCGAGGTTGGGAGACTACACTCTCCCGTCTTCGCATCGCCCACACTCATCTTACTCACGGGTATCTCATGGAGAGGCTCCCTGCCCCTCTCTGTGAGCATTGTCAGGTTCCAGTGTCTGTTCGACATATCCTGTTGGACTGCCCACTCTATCAACGAGCACGCAGAATTTACCTCCAACGACGTCTTCGCTCTGCGGCCCTTTCTTTACCTTCCCTTCTTGCAGATGGACCTTCCTTTAATCCTGACTCTCTCATTGACTTTTTGACAGAAACTGACTTACTACACAAACTCTGAAGATTATACCTCTAGCACCTCCCTCAGTCCCTTCTACCTCGATCTTTTGCTACCCTCCACCCCTGCACTATCCACCGTCATCTTGCACTCCATACCCTACTAATCGTCCATCTCCCTCTTACAACCCACTCTCCCTGCAGCGCTGTATAACCCCTGTGGTTTAGCGCTTCTATTTGATTATAATAATAATAATAATCCTATCTGACATGCTCACATATGCCTGCTGGATGCCCAAACCCTTTGCACACAAAACCTCCTTCACCCACTCCCTCCATCCTTTCCTAGGATGACCTCTACCCCGCCTTCCCTCCACTACAGATTTATACACTCTCCAAGAAAGCATTAAATATGATAATTGTGACTAGTAATCTGTGAACATTAGTACAGTGGACCCCGGCTAACGATCAAAATTCATTTCAGAATCCTGCTCAAGTGCCATTACCGAACGAATTTACTTCCTTAAGAAATAATGTCACGTAGGTTAGTCTATTTCAGACCCCCAAAAATACACTTCCACAAGCACTTACAATATTATACTTACATAATTGTACGATTTCCGGGGTGATCGTTAGCCGGGGTCCACTGTACAGTGGTCCCTCGGTTTTCGTGCATCTCCAAACTTGAACATTTATGTAAGTGTATTTTCGTAAGTGCTGTTGCACGTGTATTTTTGGGGGTCTGAAATAGACTAACCTACGTGACATTATTTCTTAAGGAAGTAAATTCGTTCGGTAATGGCACCTGAGCAGCATTCTGGAACGAATTTTCGTCGAAAACTGAGGGACCACTGTACTCTAATAGACAATGCATGTATAGTATTTTTGGAGAAAAAATTCCTTAATAAATAACTTTGCTTTATCACATCAATCACTCATTTTTAATAACATGCTACAATATTAAACAACATGATTACTCTGTAAATTAATTATCACAAAAATTTATCTAAATAACTTACATTATGATGACAATCATAAGCCTAAAAATTGGTAATAAAAACTGAATGAAGTAGCTTTCTGTCCTAGACCATCATTTATTCCATGACATAATAATGACAAAAAGTTAATTTCCATTTAAAAAATTGTGCACATGATGTGACTAAGTAAACTAGTTATACAACACAAAATGCACAAAAAAAAAAAAACAGTAGCCACCCTAATTAAAAGTTATATACATACAACCAAAAGGAATAAAAGTTTTCCACTATTGCAGGGGTATATGAATACCCAAATAAGCAATCACAAATATTTTAACAAATGTACAGTGTGTGAATGAGAAGATATGTTTTTATACAAATGTTGAACACCTGTATGGGAAAACTTTAGTGTATGAATATAATTTTACAAGTGTGCATGGTATAACATGTATTTGAAGGAATAAGGATTATGGTTAGGGGTTCATTTTATTTTGTTGGTGTGTTCAAATGTATTTGACAGTTTCATTATTAACTTAATTCTATCAAAACTAATCCACAAATTAGAAATAGATCTTCACACAACATTCAGGTTGTCCTAGACCATCATCAAGTCATGATTTGGTTTATGATAGACTGAAATGTCAACTAGTTAAAGATTATCTCAAATATGAGTTAGTTGTGATTTTTTTTTTTACAGCAGACACTTATGTTTATAGCAAGGGGCTAGTAACCCCTTCTATATAAAATAATAAATGTAAAAATAAAAATTTGCTTTTCTTTTTGGGCCACCCTGCCTTGGTGGGATATGGTCGGTTTGTTGAAAAAAAAATAAAACTTATGTTTAACTTAGGTAGTAGGTTGGTAAACAGCAACCACTCAGGGAGGTACTACCGTCCTGCCAAGTGAGTGTAAAATGGAAGCCTGTAATTGTTTTATATGATGGTAGGATTGCTGTTTTTTTTTTTCCTGTCTCAAACATGCAAGGTTTCAGGTACGTCTTGCTACTTCTACTTACACTTAGGTCACACTACACATGCATGTACAAGCATATACAGTGGACCCCCGGCTAACGAACACCCCGGAAATCGTACAATTATGTAAGTATAATATTGTAAGTGCTTGTGGAAGTGTATTTTTGGGGGTATGAAATAGACTAACCTACGTGACATTATTTCTTAAGGAAGTAAAATTCGTTCGGTAATGGCACTTGAGCAGGCTTCTGGAATGAATTTTCTTCGTTAGCCGGGGATCCACTGTACAGTGGACCCGAGTAACGTAAAAACTTCATCCCACAAGCATGCTCAAGTGCCATTACCGAACAAATTTACTCCCTTAAGGAATAATGTCACGTAGGTTAGTCTATTTCAGACCCCCAAAAATACTTCCACAAGCACTCACAATATTATACTTACATAATTGTACGATTTCCGGGGTGTTCGTTACTCGGGGGTCCACTGTCTATACATACCCCTCTGGGTTTTCTTCTATTTTTCTTACTAGTTCTTGTCCTTGTTTATTTCCTGTTATATCCATGGGGAAGTGGAACAGAATTTTTCCTCTGTAAGCCATGCGTGTCGTAAGAGGCAACTAAAATGCTGGGAGCAAGAGGCTAGTAACCCCTTCTAATGTATATATTACTAAAGTTAAAAAGAGAAACTTTCATTTTTCTTTTTTGGGCCACCCTGCTTTGGTGGGATACGGCCGGTTTGTTGAGAGAAGAAGAGTTATGTTTATGCTGTATTGTCAAATTACTACTTTTTTCTTTAACTATACTGGACATCTACTACCATACAATAAAAAAAAAAATAAAGGTAAAATTCATCCTCATTCATTTGACCACTGTCTTGATAGAAAAGAAGACCTAACAATGTATATGACCTAAACTGTAACATCCTCACTCCTTCAGAGTATACTGAACTTGTAATCAGTCTTGCATTATAAACTGGTCACTACAGCATTATCTCTTGGTTAAAATTAGCATACAGTCGAACCTCAGTTGTCAATTGCATTACTTGTCGAATAAATCGGTTTTCAAATGAGGTGTTCGAGAAAAAATGTCCTGGTTTTCGTATGTTCTCTTGGTTGTCGGCAGACACATTTTCACATATACGGAATAGGACAAAATGGCTCAGGTCACATGCTCACGGAATGAACACTGGACAATTGCTGTGCATCTTGCAAACTTTTTTTGTTGTTTTGCAGTTTTACTGCAATTTTTTTTATTGAGCCTTCATGATTTGGATAAATGAAAAACAGTTACAGGGCGATAGTGTTTCAGAGGCCATTATTTGTGAAAAAGCGAGGCAGTTGCATGATAAACCTCCTGAAAAAAGAACCCAGAACAAGTTCTGAAACTCAATGCTTCAAGGCTAGTAGGGGTTGGTTTGATAATTTTAAGAAAAGAAGTGGCATTCATAGTATGGCTAGGCTCTCCTCTGACAGGTAAGTCATTTACTGTACAGTATTTCAGCTAAATTTTCATTTAGTACTCATTATTAGTTTCCCTGTGTTGTATAATTTTATACATTGTTTTATGTATAGTTAGTACATTATTATATTATATCGATCTACCTAGAGAATTAATAAATGTATGGAAACAAAAAAAAAGTAATCCATGCATCTTAACAATGATTACTTTATATTGTGTACAAAATATAGTAAAATACTTTATACAATATATATTTACAGTACTAGTACAGTGGACCCCTGGAAATCGTACTGCTCCCAACTTGAACAATTATGTAAGTGTATTTTTGTAAGTGCTTTTGTAAGTGTATTTTTGGGGCTCTGAAACGGACTAATCTAATTTACATTTGTCCTTATGGGAACAAATTCGTTTGGTAACGGCACTAGAACAGCATCGAATTATGTCCAATTTCCGGGGGTCCACTGTATAATGAATAAGTGGTTAAATTTCACACACTGGTAAATGCATATTAAATGCAAAGACTGTATTTGTAAATATTCAAATCCTTTCATTTGCCATTTGATTTACTTAATCTTTACTTCACTGAAACCTTAAAAAAAAAAAAAATATATATACAATTTTTAAAAACAAACTAGGAATACTTTCTCAGTATTGCCTGCTTATATGCATCTAATGTATGCTCAAAATATACATGTAATATATTCACTTGACAATATTAAATAAATGAATACAAATTCTTACATTCGACTATAAAATAAATGACATTTGTTAAAAAAAAAATAAACATTATGGATTTCTAAAACAATTTTTTATAACCTAGATAGTTACAATCAGCTTACACATTAGCATCCATAAAAATAAATTTTATTTATTCTTTTTGCTTTTACTTTTCTTCTTGCCATGTTTGTCAAAGTTTTTAGCACTGGACCTGCTAGCTGCTGAGCTATGCAACTGCTCTGCAGAGATAGGGTCTTGTGTTACCTTGGTAGTACTAACTGCACTGCTTTCTGGCCCTTTTCCTTCTGCTATAGAATGGTCTTTCATAGGAATATCGGTAAATTCTTTCTCCTCAAGCAATTTTTCTCCATTACATCTTGTAGCCATCTGCTGATTATTGCTCTGGTTCTGCAGGGGTTCTTTCAATTCCTTTTCATCCTGTTAGTGAGGAATTTTTTTATAATTTAATCTAAGCTCAATTTATCCAAAACCTAGTCATGGAATGCATCAATAATAAAGTTTTAACATAGCTTCTCCTTACTTAGCAATGTACTCGTTTACTGACCACTCGGACCAGCTCTCTAACCAGTATGCAAACCTAAATAATGTATATTAGAGCTGATTTCCTCTCTGTTAAGTACAGTATAGCCTCTCCTCACTCAGCGACATACTCGTTTACCGATGACTCAGACTTATGACGGGCTCTCTGACCAGTATGCATATCTAAATAATGTATATTAGAGTTGATTTCCTTTATTCTGTTATTAAAATATACAGTACACTACTGAATAAACATTTAGATGTTATAAATGGTATAAACATTTAGATGTTATAAATGGTATAAACATTTAGATGTTATAAATGGTATAAACATTTAGATGTTATAAATGGTATAAACATTTAGATGTTATAAATGGTGCTGAGGTGACATTAAAACAATGTCAAAGATGGTTCACAAACCCACTACCATTATAGTATGCTCCTTGCTTAGCGATGAATTTGTTTACCAACATGGTCTTAGGAACGGAACTCAGTCATTAAATGAGAAGAGGCTGTATACAGTACGTACACTGCTGTATAAACATTTAAAAGTATACCAAAAATGTTATAAATGGTGCAAAGGTGACAAAAAAGTATCTAAAGATGGTTTGACACAAACCCACTATCAGTATAGTATGCTCCTCACTTAACGACCATTTCACTTACTGACCTACTCTTAGGAACGGAACCCCATCGTTAAGTGACGAGAGGCTGTATGTATGTATGTGTCCAAAACTGTTATGCATGAGATACCTTTATAAATTTTATGTTTTCAGGCTAATAAAATTGAAAGCAAATAGCCATCCAAGTTCAATAAACACTGAAATAAAGAATTTGAAATGTTGCCTGATACCTTGTGTGTGACCAACTAGATTCAAAACAGTACAAATAAGCAAATCACAGTCTTTGATCAAATACCAACAGACTACATAATTTAAACATAAATAGAAGGAAATGGCAAAGCTGATAAGCTTGATAAATGACGATGATTACTGGTAAAAGCAGAATTGTAAACATCTGCATAGACTACACTGGTGTGGGACATGAAAAGTTATCAAATACATTGTTTTTTTCAACAAGTCGGCCGTCTCCCACCGAGGCAGGGTGACCCAAAAAGTAAATACTTTCATCATTCAGCACTTTCACCTCACTCATACATAATCACTGTCTTTGCAGAGGTGTTCAGATACTACAGTTTACAATAGTCCCTCCAAACTGTCAATATCCCAGACCCCTCCTTTAAAGTGCAGGCATTGTACTTTCCATTTCCAGGACTAAGTCCAACTAAATCAATTAACTCGTTTCCCTGAATCCCTTCACTAAATATTACCCTGCTCACACTCCAACAGCTCGTCAGGTCCCAAAAACCATTCGTCTCCATTCACTCCTATCTAACACGCTCACACACGCTTCCTGGAAGTCCAAGCCCCTCGCCCACAAAACCTCCTTTAGCCCCTCCCTCCAACCTTTTCGAGGACGACCCCCACCCCTCCTTCCTTCCCCTACAGATTTATATGCTCTCCAAGTCATTCTACTTTGATCCATTCTCTCTAAATGACCAAACTACCTCAACAACCGCTCTTCAGCCCTCTGACTAATACTTTTAGTAACTCCACACCTCCTCCTAATTTCCACACTCTGAATTCTCTGCATATTTACACCACACATTGCCCTTAGACAGGACATCTCCACTGCCTCCAGCTGCCTCCTCACTGCAGCATTTACAACCCAAGCCTCACACCCATATAAGAGTGTTGGTACCACTATACTTTCATACATTCCCTTCTTTGCCTCCATAGATAACATTTTTTGTCTCCACAGATACCTTAACACACCACTCACCTTTTTTCCTTCATCAATTCTATGGTTAACCTCATCCTTCATAAACCCATCTGCTGATAAGTCAACTCCCAAATATCTGAAAACATTCACTTCTTCCATACTCCCTCTCTCCAATGTGATATCCAATTTTTCTTTATCTAAATTGTTTGATACCCTCATCACCTTACTCTTATCTTTGTTCACTTTCAACTTTCTACCTTTACACACCCTCCCAAACTCATCCACTAACCTTTGCAACTTTTCTTTAGAATCTCCCATAAGCACAGTATCAGCAAAAAGTAACTGTGTCAACTCCCATTTTGCATTTAATTCCCCATACTTTAATCCCACCCCTCTCCCCAACACCCTAGCATTTACTTCTTTTACAACCCCATCTATAAATATATTAAACAACCATGGTGACATCACACATCCCTGTCTAAGACCTACTTTTACCGGGAAGTAATCTCCCTCTCTCCTACACACCCTAACTTGAGCCTCACTATCCTCATAAAAACTCTTTACAGCCTTCAGTAACTTACTACCTATTCCATACACTTGCAACATCTGCCACATTGCTCCCCTATCCACTATCATATGCTTTTTCTACATTTATAAATGCAAACTTCTCTACCTTTATCTAAATACTGTTCACATACAGTGGTACCTCGAGTTACGATATTTTTTCGTTCGAGAATGCTGTTCAAGTGCCATTACCAAACGAATTTATCCCCATAAGGAATAATGTAAAATAGACTAGTCCTTTTACACCCCCAAAAATATACCTACAAAAGCATTTAAAAAATAAGCTTACATAAAAGGGCGATTTTGGGGACCATCGTAACTCGAGGTACCACTGTACAGTGGACCCCCGAGTTTCGTAAAAACTTCACTCCTGAAGTCTGCTCAAGTGCCATTACCGAACGAATTTACTCCCTTAAGGAAAAATTTCACGTAGGTTAGTCTATTTCAGACCCCCAAAAATACACTTCCACAAGAACTTACAAAATTATACTTACATAATTGCACGATTTCCGGGGTATTCGTTAACCGAGGGTCCACTGTATATGCTTCAATGTAAACACTTGATCTACACATCCCCTACCCACTCTAAAACCTCCTTGCTCAATATGCAATCCTACCCTCTGTCTTACCTCTAATTCTTTCAATAATAACCTTACCGTACACCTGGTATACTCAGTAAGCTTTTTCCCCTGTAATTTTTACAATCTCTTTTGTCACCCTTTATATAAAGGAACTATACACGCTCTCTGCCAATCCTTAGGTACCTTCCCCTCTTTCATACATTTATTAAACAACAATACCAACCACTCCACCATGCGTGTCGTAAGAGGCGACTAAAATGCCGGGAGCAAGGGGCTACTAACCCCTTCTCCTGTATATATTACTAAATGTAAAAGGAGAAACTTTTGTTTTTCCTTTTGGGCCACCCCGCTTTGGTGGGAAATGGCTGACGCGTTGAAAGAAAGAAGACCAACCACTCCAACACAATATCTCCCCCCTGCTTTTAACATTTGTCATGATCCCGTCAGTTCCTGCTGCTTTACCCCCTTTCATTCTACGTAATGCCTCACGCATTTCAACTTGCTCTTATTAATCTGTATCCTTAATGAGCAGGCCTTTTAACTTTCATTATTTTCTTCCATCTCTCTTTAAAAACACTGACTATTTAGTGCACACACGTTCCCATTACAGGAGAGGCAAGGGGAAAGTGTGTTACCAAAAAATGCAGATAATGAACATACTCTACCTCTGATATTTTTTCAGGCAGCTCTTTTTCCTCCTGTTCATCCTCCTCCTCTTCCTCATCTTCCTCCTTATTTAATCTCTTGCGCCGATTTTCTTCTGCTTGTATGTCTTTCCAAAGGAACTCGAACTGATCATTAACACCGCTCATACCCTCACGCCATAGCTCCTGGTGGGTCTCATATTCTTCAATCTGTATCAAAATATGAAACATTTTAACCATTTAACCCACAATTCATTGATATAATCATTCATTACAACTTTTCTTTGAGTTTATTTTAAGCTCTTTATTATTGCCCAAGGGAAAGCTCCTTTTCTTTAATATTCCTTATGCAAATACAGCACAACTGCATAGCCCACCTTTTTTTTGTTTTCCTATAAAAATAATCTTAACCCGTATTCAAAAAAATATACACCATATAAGTGGTTAAATGGGAATATTGTAAATCTATTTTGAACTAATTGTCGAATATAGTTATCATTCTCACATAATGCAGACACCAAAATCAGTTCTTGCTCAAAAGGCAACAAGGAAGCATGGCCTTATTGATTACCTGGTTAACCAGGCTGTTGCTGCTAGTGTCCTATTGACTCGCAGCTATCACAGCCTGGCTGATCAGTTTTTATACAACCTTTTCAGTATTACACATTTCACTAAGGTTGGTAATAAATTATTCAAATTATTCACAACCATTTACCCACCATTCTCGAAGCAGACTCATCAGTCCCAGGCAGTGATATGTTGCTGACTTTCTCAAACAGCTGAAGAGGTGATGGCAGGTCTGGAAGACCTTTAGAATGGAAGAACCTGAAAATATTTTGTTTATTAAATCTGGTCTAAAGTTGAGCTTTTTGGATAGAATAACACACCAAACCAGTCAGAGGTATGTTGCAGCTCCTTAAGTTTATAGAGTTTATTGAGTTTATTGAGCAAAAATCCTGCTCTGGGTGACGCCAAGCAAGAAGTGTTTACATTTTGGTCTCTCAACCAATGGGAAGCGAGCAGACGCCGGTCTCACTTAGCTGGAGCGACTCACAGAAGGCTTGTGATTGGTCAGAAACAGAGAACGGGAACCTAGATGCGCTGGGGGAGTAGGATGACACGTGCAAAAAACACGTGTTTAGGACCGTCTCTACACGGTCCTGCCCGGTAAAGGGTTAAACACACTGGCCGATTCCCACCAAGGCAGGGTGGCCCGGAAAAGAAAAACTTCCATCATCATTCACTCCATCACTGTCTTGCCAGAGGGGTGCTTTACACTACAGTTATAAAACTGCAACATTAACACCCCTCCTTCAGAGTGCAGACACTGTACTTCCCATCTCCAGGACTAAAGTCCAGCCTGCCAGTTTCCCTGAATCCTTTCATATATGTTACTTTGCTCACACTCCAACAGCACGTCAAGTATTAAAAACCATTTGTCTCCATTCACTCCTATCAAATACGCTCACACATGCTTGCTGGAAGTCCAAGCCCCTCGCACACAAAACCTCCTTTACCCCCTCCCTCCAACCTTTCCTAGGCCGACCCCTACCCCGCCTTCCCTCCACTACAGATTTATACACTCTCAAAGTCATTCTGTCTTGTTCCATTCTCTCTACATGTCCGAACCACCTCAACAACCCCTCCTCGGCTCTCTGGATAATAGTTTTGGTAATCCCGCACCTCCTTCTAATTTCCAAACTCCGAATTCTCTGCATTATATTCACACCACACATTAACCTCAGACATGAGGTTATGGCCATAATATCCAAGGCTGCATAGAGAAACAAATGTCAAAATGTTTAATTAAACCCATAAAATTGGCAATAAAGAAAACAATAAAATAGGTAAATTAGGCAAGAAAAAATACTGCCTAGAAAGCTTACTTTATGATATTAGAACAGTCACGATACAGGAAATGCAGAGCACGTGGGTGAGTGGGCTCAACAGCTTGGCCAACATCAATAATCCAACATTTATTGTCATGCCATAGAATGTTGTATTCACTCAAGTCAGCATGAACTAAATGGCATCCATGGAACATCGTCTTCATGGCCTAAGCAAAATAAAGGTAATTTTAAAATTCACTGTCAACTGACTGCACATTAATATAATGCTAGGTATTCCTAAACTTCAAACTGAAAATAGTCATAGGAAAAAAAAAATGCTTTTAATTCACCTGAGAAGGTAGATTTTCCTAACTGGATACTATTATTAGTAACTATAACTTTCATCAGTGCTGTATGACCCTAGTAGGTTTAGCACTTCTGATTATAATATGACTTTCATTCAATAGTTTGGGACCAAAATAACTTGTTTTATCTCTATATATAACAGCTTGGTTTCAAATTCATCTATAATACAACAATAACACTAGTCATCACTGAGAACTTAATTGTGCACAAAAGCCAAAATTGTAAAAAAGTCATTAGAAAGTGAATATAACTTTAAGAGCAAGAACATGCTAACTAGCAAACAGTTTGGTTCTCTATCATAAAATTCCTGTATGTAAATCTATTAAGCTACTGATAGTCAAGTTGCTGATTGGTAAGTTGCATTTATTTAGATTTCAAGAAACTTTCAGCAATGCCTCATTAGACTAATTACAGGTCTGTGATTATGTAAGGACTTACTATTATGCACTTCATTTAAAGATCTCTTATTTAATGTAGTGAAGGCCTCTTTCCTATTATATCACAACACAATTATGTATATTTAGCAATATTATATACTGTATAGTATTTTACAGTACGTACTTACCTTCACCACTTGATCATAAGCCAAACAGAGATCAGAAAAGGAGAGACATGCTTCTTTCAATTTGGGAGCTGCCTGATGATTAGACCCAATGAAAGACATTAACAAGACATGCTGTTTTATAAACATTGGCTCGGGGGATGGAATTTTGGCACTTTGAAGACGACGAAGATTATGGTACTCTTTTTCTGCCCATAAACGAATAAACTGAAACAAATGGAAAAACTAGATGAACACTGGGTATTACAATTCTTATTAATACATTGTCTTATTGGCATTTCTTTAACTAAGAAACAAGATAAACCTGAGTCATATATCCACTGTGTTCATCCCATTAATGGATATGCCTTGCCATCTTGTAAAATAAATGGCAGGCTTGTCTAACCTAAAATTTAGATTTATGCCAGTTTGTTGAAAAATTACTTCCTAATATCCCTGTGGCTCATTTGGGTGTAATTTCCAACCATGCAATCTTTTTCGTAATGCAGTTTGTGTTTATGAATATGAAATATCTAAGAAAAGACAATTTAATCCAACTTGACAAGTTAACAAAATTTGCCAATTTCTTATAAAGCTTAATCTCCTCGATCATGACTGGGAATCTTTGCTGAACTATTGCCAAAATAAAATCAGTTCATTCTTGGCTAACACTTCAAGCTCACTTTTCCAACTTTACAATCACCAACATTAAATTTCATTCATAGACTTTCACTTCCCAAGCATATAATAATTATAGAAGTGGGAAAAACTTGTGTTACTGATTCACTATCTTAGTCAAGATTATGACCTTATCTAACATTAGGCTACACAAAATAACAAACCTTTTGAGTATTGTTTTTCGTCATCCTGTCTTTGAACCGATAGTCATCTCTTATGTAACGCTCTCGTGTCTTGAAGTCTGTCAAGGTAGTCTTGAACACCTTCACAGCACAATCTTCAGGAGCAGTTTTATCCTCATTCCTGGGGAAAGAAAAACGACATGTAATCTTTTCCCAAGCTTCCAGGAAAAAACAGCTTAAAACAAATCTGAGTTTTAGAGTAGCAACATTTAAAAACTGTAATGTTTGTAATATTTTAGTATACAGTAAGTTATATTATCTGTGTACCTCTGGCAAGACAGTGATGGAGTGAGTGATGATGAAAGGGTTTCATCTTTTTCGGGTCACCCCTGCCTCAATGGGAAATGGCTGTATTTAAAAAAAAGTGAGCTCTCTTATGAAGATATTCATTATAGTGCAATTTTTTGGCAAATGCAGTTGAAAAAGTACACCCAAAATTGAATACTGGTAGCATATACTATGAAGGCTTTTTATGTGCAACTGACTTACTACA
>WNWK01050002.1:0-13008 GCA_009830355.1 Cherax destructor
TGATACCTTCAATCGTTTTTTCCTCCTGTTTTCTTTTATCATGGGTATCCCCCTTGACTTCCTGGAGCCCGTAGACAAAAATTGACCTCTCTCTTTCCTCCTCCCACTGTGTCTCCCATTGCATCCTCAGAGCTGTTTTAGTTCCTTCCATTGAAGTGACCCTTCCCTGGTTGAAGCCCCTATGCTCCGTGGTCTGTCCTTGCTGCTCGTGTGTTCCTGGCCACCACAGTTGATTGTTGGCTTCTCTGAATATATCATAGCTACGTCATTGTCTTCAGCCCCCATTTGTTGTTAGTATGCTCCTTGTTTTTTCCCAGGCCCCACATGGGTCTGATATGGCCTTTGCATACAGGATAGCTACTGTGCTCCCCACAGGCCCCTTGTCTGTGACTGATGCAGAAGTTCCTGATGGCATGTCTGAATTCTCATTTTTTTTTCTTTAAGCTGTTTCAGGTTTTGCAGTTCCACTTCTAAGCACTGTATCTTAGTTTCTGCTGGTTTGGCTTGTATCTCCCACTTCCTGCTCTCTGCAGCTATCCTCTCCTCCATTTTTGTGCTAAGCTCTGCTAGCTTCCTTCCCCACTCTTCCTCTCTTTTAGTGAGCTCTGCCTCCCAAGCTACCCTCCCAGGCTCATCCATCAGACCCCTTGTTGTCATTCCTTTTCTTGGGTATCCACTTTACCACAGAACAAGAAAGTATGCTTATTTTCAAAGGAGGGGAGTGAGAGAGAGAAGAGAGAGAAGGAGAGAGAGAGGAGAGAGAGAGGAGAAGAGAGAGAGAAAGAGAGAAAGGAGAGAGAGAGAGAGAGGAGAGAGAAATTTTATAGCATGGGAGTGAGAGAGTGTGAGGGATTGTGAGTGTGGGTGAGAGAGTGTGAGATACAGGGATAGAGAGTGGGAAACAGAGGGGAGAGAGATGTAGGAGGGTTAGGGGTACAAGGAGGAGGGGCTTAAGTGCAGGGGTAAGCAAGGGGAGGGAAGGAGTGAGAAGAGATGGGTTGGAGGAATAGAGGGAGGATGAAGAAGGAAAGTGGAGAAAGAGGGTGTGTGAGATAGTGTGAGTGTGTGAGTGAGTGTGAGAGATTGAATGTGAGAAGTGTGTGTGTGGAGTGTAAGAGAAGGGGGAGAGTGTAAGGGGAGATTGATGGGGAGAGTGAGGCAGGGGGCAAGGGAGAGTGATGGAGGGTGGGAAGGAAGGGCTAGAGGAATGGGGGTGGAAAGGAGGAAGGTAAAGAAGGAAGAATGGGGGTGAGTGGAGGGAGGAGGGAGAGGAAGAGAAGGTACAGTGAGGCAGGGGGCAAGGGAGAGTAATGGAGGGGTGGGGAGTGGAAGGGGGCTAGAGGAAAGGGGGTGGAAGGGAGGAAGGAAAAGAGGGAAGAATGGGGGAGGAGGGAGGAGAGGAAGAGAAAAGGGAGAGAAAAAAGTGAGAGAGAGAAGGTAGAGGCGAGAGAGATGTAGAGAGAGGAAAAGTGTTGGGAAAGAGTTGGGGTTGGGGTTAGTTGTAAGGGAGGAGGGAGAGAGAGGATAATGGGGAGGTGGTAGGGAGAGGAAGAGAAAGGGAGAGGGAGAGTGCAAGATAGAGGTGAGAGTGTAGGGAGGATGTGGGTGGGTGTTAGAGCGGAAAGGCCAGGGAGGGAGAATGGGGAGTGGAGGAGGGGAAGAGGGAGAGGGAGATGAGTGAGGGGA
The DNA here is from genome assembly GCA_009830355.1 of Cherax destructor. NCBI lineage: Eukaryota > Metazoa > Arthropoda > Malacostraca > Decapoda > Parastacidae > Cherax > Cherax destructor. Next base: position 1,687 of record WNWK01050002.1, read on the forward strand.
GGCGATAGAGGAAGAAGTATGGGGGTGGGGGAGACCCTAACGGTCAAGGGCTGTGTGAATTATCGCCTTTGTGCTATGTACCCACGTGAGTCCTTATGTATCCTAATGTCCTTATGTACCCATGTATGTACTGCCTATGTACTGCATATGTACCCAATCCCTTGGTTTCCCTGTCACTGTCTTTGTGGGCTTAAAATTACTATCAGTTGAACAGTCCTATTGGGCCTCACCTACTGCGTGCCGCCACCCTACCAAGGTTATCTATCTTCACCCACCAAGATTGCTTCCTTCCAAATACTAAGAGCTGTATGTATCATAATTACTCTGGAGCAGGGTTTGTGACCCCCAGCTTCCAGTGATTCAGGGCCGAAACTGATCACTCAACATGCATCTTTCACCACAAATTAGGTATAGTACGTCACGTTACGCTGGCAGCAGTGAGGTGTCCATCCCGACTGGAATATGTACGATGACTCTCCTTCTCCTCCCTGGTTCCACTTCTGTTCTTCTCTTCAGTTATTCTCTTGTGTGTGTGTGTGTGTGTGTGTGTGTAAAGGTAGAAAGTTGAAAGTGAACATTGATAAAAGTAAGGTGATGAGGGTATTAAACGATTTAGATAAAGAAAAATTGGATACCAGATTGAAGAAAGGGAGTATGGAAGAAGTGAATGTTTTCAGATATTTGGGAGTTGACGTGTCAGCTGATGGGTTTATTAAGGATGAGGTTAACCATATAATTGATTAAGAAAAAAAGGTGAGTGGTGCGTTGAGGTATCTGTGGAGACAAAAAACGTTATCCATAGAGGCAAAGAAGGAAATGTACGAAAGTATAGTGGTATTAAAACTCTTATATAGGTGTGAAGCTTGGGTTGTAAATGCTGCAGCAAGGAGACGGCTGAAGGCAGTGGAGATGTCCTGTCTAAGGGCAATGTGTAATGTAAATATTATGCAGGGAATTCGGAGTGTGGAAATTTTTTTTTTTTAATTTTATTTGGAAAACCATACATATACAAAAAATTATACATAACAGTGCCATGCCACGGCCTGAAATAAAGCTCATACAACAAAATAAGCAGTATTGAACAAAATTTAACAACATAACAAAACCCCTTATCAGTTAACCTGGGGTAATAAAATATCAAACAATAATTCATAGGTAAAGAGACTACAAGCCATGTCTTATGTTAACCCCTACATGTCATTACAGTGACATGCTGAAATAAAAAAACTACCCAACAAATTAAATCGGAACAACAATCATACTTTTGTTGAGAGTTTTAATGTGAAATTCCATAAAGGAACATAATTATACCAACACAGTACACAAGACACTACCCTGCCAAGACAATTTTTTTTTTTTTTTTTTTTTTTAAATTTTATTTGGAAAGACGTATATATACAAATATATTATACATAACAGTGCCATGCCATGGTCTGAAACAAAGCTTATATAACAAAATAAGCAGTATAGAACAAAAGTTAACAACATCACAACACCCTTATCAGTTAACCTGGGGTAATAAATTAACAATGAACAATAAATGCATAGGTAAAGCGACAACATGCCATGTCTTACGTTAACCCCTACATGTCGTACAATGACATGCTGAAATAAAAAAACTACTCAACATATTAAATCGGAACAACAATCGTACTTTTGTTGAGAGTTTTAATGTGAATTTTCATTAAGGGACATAATTATACCAACACAGTACACAAGACACTACCCTGCCAAAACAATTAACAAAAATTCCATACATTAACATCACAACCAGTATAACAGAAATGGTATTATAAACAGTGAAACAGAATTTATAACATGTAACACACCTTTTTTTTTTTTTTTTTTTTTTTTTTTTTTTTTTAGTTTATTTGAAACATAAACCCGACACACAAAGGTTTATCTTACATCACTTGTTTATATATTTATTCGGAGAACATACATGATAAATTTTACTAATTTATCCCACAAAACCCTATAGACCTTGATACACCAATCATGATATCCGAGTGCAAAACTGAACAGATATATATCATGACGAGAAATGATGCCAGATATGAATCCAACGAATTTGCATCAACGACTAAGTCAACAAACCCCTACTTCCAAAACAAAAGCAACTACCAAACCAAAGAAAATGTCACATAGTAAGGATCATAACTCAAAGAAAACTTACTTTGACATAGCAACGAGAAAACCAGTGCACCACAAGAATACCTTGACCATAGTCTACGGATTCATTACAATCCCAACCTAAGACTATCATGTACAGTACAGTAGTGACTGAAGAAACCTCCTCTTCCTCACCCCCTTCCCCCCCTCAGCCAAAACAAAGCCCTTGCACCTAAAAAAAACCCTATGAATTTAAAGGTAACCAAAAAGAAACAAACCACACACATACAGCCCCGACTAAATCAACCCTATGCCCCGAAAGTCGTCCGTCAAACCCTGACCCACACAGAGGGCCAAGTCACCCGTATGTCTACCCCAAAACTCACCCCTTAAAAACCCCAACCAAGCAAACCCTCCTCACCCTTTCCCTACACCAGCATACATACAAATGAAACACCCCTCATATAAGCAACGTTTGTCACCCGACCACCCAATACGTATCAGTCGTCAAGCCCTCTTCTAACTCACGTCTACCCCAATAGATCCGCAATCCTCAACTCCCTGTACGATTGATTGAAATCAGTTTCCCATGCTCTCCCATACACTACACGATTTCTGCATTTCGTCCTATAGACGCAAGCAGAAAGAGCTTTGACCCTTTCCCCTGCTCCCAAATCCCTAAGTCTCCATGAACCACATACAAAATCTACTAGATAATACATGAGACCCCTTCGCGTCTGAGCATTAAGTCCCCTGAGGTCCAGAAACATTGCCCTCAAAAACGAGATGCCCCCACCCCCATATAGCGAAGCCCCCTCCCGGCCCACTCCCGTATTGGCCCCAAAGATTCACAAAAATATATCCCATGCAGTGTAGTATCCAATTCCCCACATCTCACACATGCACCATCTCTCACCAAACCCATGCTCACTAAAGAAGCCTTTGACGCCACAGCATCATGTAAAAACCTAAACATGAACTCCCGATCCCTAGACCTCAGCTTCAACCCCTTTAATCCCCCCCATATCTCAGCCCAACCATACATAGGATATATCGACACGCATTCTATCACCTGGTGAGATCCCCCCAAAATACATAGCCTACCAACCGAGATGTCCTGCAGGTGTATTACCACCATCAAACTCCTTAATATGTCCTTACAATATACCAGAGACCTGTCATCCCACCATTCACTCATCTCCCGGAGTACCCCCCACTCCCTCTTCCCCCGACCTGCCTAATCCACCCCTCCGCACCAGACAACGTTTGAGGTACAAGCACAACAGTCTACGTTCTAACCAAATTAATCCCAAACCCCCCAATTTCACACTGTTGCGCACAACATTACGCCCTACCCAATGCCTTCCACCAGCCCACACATACTTAAAAACCATTCGTTCCAGAACCTCCACGTCAGCCTGTAATAAAGGGAATATGGCAGCTACATACCATAGCTTACTATAAACCATACTATTCACTATTATTACCCTCTGTCTCAAAGTAACTTCCTTCGCTCTCCAAACCTGCAGTAGGTCCGTCGCCCCCTGTATCACCCTATGTGAATTCAATTCTCTAGCCAAACGACGATTCTTCATAAATTCCACCCCACATATCCTCACACTTGAAACGACATTCCACACCTGACTTCTGCCCAACGTCCCTCCCACCCAAGTACCTACCTCCAATAATTTTGTCTTACTACCGTTTATTCTCATCCCAGTTGCTCCACAAAACACACGAACAATGTCCCCCACATTTACCAGCCCCTGCTCCGAACCCACAAGTACCGTAGTGTCATCCACATATCCTACGATGCCCGTGCGTTCTTTTGCCTCATCAACATTCATCCACACCCCTACCTCAATTAATCTGTAAAATGGGTCCTGTAAACACGCAAATAATATCTGTGAAAGGGGACAACCCTGCAGCAGACCCCTACCCATTGGAACCAAATCCCCCAATCTACCATTCACCTGTACTCTGACACACGCTCCCCCATACAACCTCTCAATCCACTTCACAATTTCTTCCCCAAAACCCTGCCTTCTCATTATGTCATACAGCACATCCCTTTCCACACAATCATATGCACCCTTCCAATCTAAAGCCAAAACACCTCCTTTCCCATGCGCAACGCAACGTAATCTTTAATTCGCTCAAGACCATTTACTACACTCCTACCGGGTATTCCACATTGCCACTCTGCAATCCCCTTCCCCAACACTTTCTTTATTCTATTACCTAGTATTTTAGCCAATATTTTATAGTCCGCATTCATTAGAATTATAGGCCTATAATTACTCAGAGAATCCTCCCCCCTCCCTTCCTGACTAAAACTACAACCCCAATACTACTTTCTCCTTCCCCCACCCCGGCGGACTTCATACAATTCATCAAGCGCACTAGACAGTCCCTCACCGCATCCCAATTTTTCCTATAAAATTCATTTGCTATACCATCTATTCCTGGGGAACTCCCCTTACTCAACCCATCCACTGCTACCCACACCTCCTCCTCGCTAATAACACCTCCCATTGCCTCTCTATCCCACTCCTCCAACTGCTCTTGAATTCCCTCCAAAAGGAGATTCCTATACTCCAACCCCACATCCACACTACTCATATAACGTGCAAACCATTTATCCACAAATACTCCGACTGCCTCTGTACCCCGAATTACCATACCCTGCTCATAACTCTCCAACCTCTGCTCGACTTTCATACATTCTATTGTCCTCGCCTCACGTTTTCGCCTACAGTGACTCAACACCGTTTTTGACAGCCTATCACCCACTAACAGATCATCTATACCAGCTTTCATGCTGCACGCCTCAAACCGCTCTATCTGTATGTCCCATAACTTGTCCTTTAATACACGGATTTCCCCTGTTTCATGACGACCGCCTTTTTCATAACAACCCTGTAATTGCCCCTCCACATACTTCATCAAACCGCATCTCCACCCCGCCTCCTCTCTACCCAACTGCTGATAAAACTCCCTAATTCGCGGCTTGCCCACATTCATCCACCACCTTAACAAGTTATCCTGCCTCTCACTCCTCGCCCATAACCTCCCCCACCATTCGCTAAACTGCATTGATTTATCCCCTCCCACTAGTAATACTACATTCAATTTCCAATAACCCCTATACCACTTTGCAACGCCTTCCCAATTCAAATCAACTAAAACCCCTCTGTGATCTGAAAATCCAAAGTCTATGGTTTGAACTCTACCCACTACTACCCTATCAGTTACATAAATCCTATCAAGTCTCGCCGCATACCCTTTCCTCACAAAAGTATGATCCACAGGGCCCCCTACACCTACCACATCCTTTAATCCTACACTTCCTAGCAAATCCCGTAAAGCCATTAACTCGTACCCCGGCCCTCTAGGCTCTACGTCCCTCTTCCTGATAACACAGTTATAATCGCCCCCGACTACCACCACTCCAGGCAAGTCACGAAGGGCATATATCATGAAGTCTCGAATAAAACCCACCTTTACCATTCGTGACTGCTCTGCTGACATATAGACACCTAAAAAACATACCCTGACCCCTCCCCACGAACCTTCCACTCGAACCACCCTACCCCCCCTCATTCCTCCCAAGACATAAGTCGAAAAGGGCTTGACTCCGAAATCGCAACTGCCGCCCCTCCCTTGAGCCTACCCGAAGACCCTGCAAAAACCCGATACCCTTTCACTCTCAAATCCCTTCCACACCTATAATTATGCTCCTGGATGAAGGCCACCTGTACGCCAAAACGTCGCAAGGCGTACTCCACCCAGGAACGTTTAACATCCTCTTTCATACCATTAACATTTATTGTTAGACACTGGAATGCAAGTGCAAAGGTTTGCCCTTCAGCCGAGGGGGAGGCTGCGACCCTGACTTGCCCTTACCCACTCCCTTACCCACATGTTTCCCCCCCTTGATGGGGTCCTGACCCAAAATGGCATCTAAATCTTTCCTGGCAATCTCCACCAAAGACCTTTTACCCGGTCTCTGTGCCGGCGTAAGAACGTCGTCACTATCGGACTGTGTGCTGGCTCTCTTACGGGTTCCCACCACCACTTCCATTCCCGTGGCCCTATCTGACTGATGCACCTCTGCCGACACTATTTCATGTGTTAAACACTGACTGGCCTGATGTGCCTCAACTGAGGCCTCTACCACCGGCTCTACCACTTCAACTGCTTCCACCACATCAACACTGCCTTCCCCAGGCAACACTGGAAGAGGGTCCTCCATAATGCCTCTCAACACCTCCTCCAGAGGTAAATCCTCACAAGACACAACACCTGTGTTATCCACAACACTCTCACTTGGAGCCTCAGACTCCTGGGGCAAAGTGCAGAAAGCCTCCCCTGCCCCATCAGCTATTTCACTCCACAAACGCTTCCCTTGCACCTCCTGAGGTACTTTCCCCAGGTCCTCCCTGGCTCCCTGACCAGCCGGCTCCCTGCGGGCCACGTCCTGTCTAGGTATCACTCTCCTCATGCAGTCTGCAGCAACATGGTTATAGGCGCCACATAGGCGGCAAGTCCTCTGTTGCCCCGGGTATGTCACATATAGTTGATTCCTGAAGTCAGACATCACCACATATGACGGTATCGGCTTACGTAACGTCATTTTCAGGGAATAAGTCCCTTCATAGAGGCCCAACATGGGTCCCTCACTCCACTTTCCTGCGTTCACCGTGTGGATCACTCCATACTCGCTGAATAGACCACTAATATCCGTCGCATCCACTTCAAAAGGTACATTCTTGACCTTGATAAAAGTATATGTCCTTGATACGTCTTTCAACCGAACTTGCATCGTCGAGTTGACCGTATACACCTTGTCCTGAGCTGATCAACAAGGCGTTCATAAACTGCAGCAGTTAGTAGTTTGACAAAAACTCGGTTGATCCCGTTTAGCGCTACGCCCTATAAATCCATAATATCTAAGCCATACACATCATGCAGAATCGTAGGGAGCACCGTAGCAGCCGTGGCTGGATGTATGACGCCGGTGACCATGTCAATACACACTGTGTTAGAACGACGTCGGCCAACAGTCTCCATGACAGTAGTTTAAGCAGTTAGCCAATTGCGAAAGAGTGTCACCAGGCGGCAGACCAGTGTACAGCACATCCACCCCCGACCGAAGCAGGGAGGTAACTATGTGGAAATTAGGAGGAGATGTGGAGCTACTAAAAGTATTAGTCAGAGGATTGAAGAGGGGTTGTTGAGGTGGTTTGGTCATTTAGAGAGAATAGAACAAAGTAGAATGACTTGGAGAGCGTATAAATCTGTAGGGAAAGGAAGGCGGAGTACGGGTCATCCTCGAAAGACAAAGACAGTGATTATGTATGAAATGATGAAGAAAATTTTGTCTTTCTCTTTGGATTTTTCTTTCTTTTTGGGTCACCCTGCCTCTGTGGGAAACGGCCGACGTGTTATATATATATATATATATATATATATATATATATATATATATATATATATATATATATAAAGTAAAGTAAATAAAAAATAAAGACTTAGGATTAATGATTAAGATTATTAATGTGTGTCATAATACCATTAAAGTATAACCAAAGTCCTACGGCCTAAACACTAAAACATCACAACTTGCATAACTCAGCATAACTCTGTGACACGTCCTTCCACAAATGGCTCTCCCAACACTGCCAGCCAGACTAGTCACGCTGACCCACACAGCTCTCTCAGTGTTCACGTTTAATACGCGTATCATTGGCTGTCCACCTTTCGTTTAATTTTCTAGTAGTAAAACTCAACAAATTACATTCACTAGACGCTCAGTGGTCTCTGATCATCCATTGTACCTTGTGAGGGAAAAGTCCATAGATAGGAGTGATGAAAGTGTGAAGGTATGTAGAGTGATGGTTGAATGGTAGTTTGTTTGTTGAGGTGGGGTGAGTGTCTAGCTGCTGCTATACCCCCCTCCCCTATTTCACCCGGTGAGAGGTGTAAGGCTGGGCTCCGGCCACAGGTTGAAATCACTCGACTGACCACGCCCGACCTCACTGTAAGTACCTCATGGCTGCTCGTATCTTCATTATTTTATGTTCAAGAGCTTCACTCTTTAATTTTTTTGGAGCTTCACTCATGTTTAGCAACATTAACTTCTGCTCTGTCCTGCCTTGGTTTCTGGTAAAGATATTACAGTTTCACCATTTCTTTTAAAGGCCTTATGCCTACTATGTAAATTAATGCTAGAGTGGTGAGTAATTCTTTTGGTTTCTTCCACAGTCTTCTTTTTCCGCTCGGATCATCGGATTCAAGGCTGAGTGGGGGGGCCGGCGTACTCACCAAGTGAGAAACAGAGTAACACCAATTCTTCGCTACACCAGTAGTTCCTAAGTCCACACTCTAGAAACCTCAGGCAACTGTACTTTACCAGGGGACAACTTTCACTTGAGTCCCTGACATCATTTGTGACATTCTGGATGTGGAAAACTGATGGATTTGTGGGAAACATCGAGGCAACACCACCATCACCACCACCACCACCACCACCACGGAGTCTAACATGGATTCATTGCTTCTGTGTTAACAAGATCAACATGTGTAAATATCTAGCTTTGGATCAGATATATATATTTTTTGTTTTCATTTTTCATTTTTCTTATGATAGGCTTATTATAATCATATTTACGTATTTATTATTTACATTTTTTTCTATTAAAATAGTGTTTATTGTTCTGGTTATTATTGTCTTTTTCTATTATACTTTTCCTAAGAAGATTGGCGACAACCTTCACATACCTATACGGTTCGCGTATCCCAGAACGTGATACAGTCAGGTTTCTCGGCTTCCGTTTGACCGTCGATTGTCCTGGAAACCTCCCATTACCTCTCTGAAGGCAACTTGTCATAGCCGGCTGAACCTCCTTAAAACCCTAGCACACCTTTCATGGGAGCTGATCGTAGAACTCTCCTTCGCCTGCATTCAGCCCTAATTTTATCGAAACTCGATTATGGTGACCAGATATATTCAGCGGCCTCCCCTGCCACACTCTAGCCTTAATCCCATCCATCACCAGGGATTACGTTTATGCCTCAGTGCTTTTCGTTCTTCACCGATTGAGAGCTTCTATGTAGAAGCGAACATTCCATCCTTGTCTGATCGCCGTGATGCACATTGCCTTCGCTATTATGTTCGCTCTCATGATTGTCACAGATGTTAGTAGACCCTCTTTATGTGTTCGTCTCTCCTGTTTACTTCGTCCCTTTTCTCTTCGCCTACATTCGCTCTTGTCTACTCTTCAGCTACCACCTTTCTATGTTTATGTGGCATCTCCCTTTCCCCTACTCACTTGGAAAGTTCCTGCTGTAAGTGTCTGTTCTTTTTCAATGCCATGCGCGAAAGCCCAACTGCCTACGGCGGCTTCTCGCTCTTTTTCTGGTCCACTTTTGCTCTCATTTCTATGCCATCACAGTGTACACCGATGGTTCTAAGTCTTCTGACGGCGTCGGATTCACAGCAGTGTTCCCGGACTGCGTCGTGCGAGAGCATCTATTATCCTCGGCTAGCATTTTTACTGCTTAATTTTATATTCTTGTCGCACTTATCCATATTGCATCTATGCCTGTGTCACCATTTGTGGTCGTTTCGGACTCCCTTAGTGCTTTACAGGCTATCCGAATATTTGAGACATCTCACCCCCTAGTTCTTCGTATCCAACTTTGGTTACACCATATCTCTAGTAAACACAAAGATATTGTTTTTTGTTGGGTCGCTGGTCATGTTGACGTACAGGGCAATGAACAGGCAGACACTGCTGCATGGTCAGCAGTACATGACCTTGCAGTCTCATATAGAGGTGTTCCATTCACGGACTATTTTGCGGTCATTGCTACCCACCTTCGCACCCGTTGGCAACAACGTTGGTCTGACCTGCTACATAACAAACTTCATTCTATTAAATCAAGTATAGGTTTCTGGCCTTGTCACCAATGTTGAGGTTGGGAGACTACACTCTCCCGTCTTCGCATCGGCCCCACACATCTTACTCATGGGTATCTCATGGAGAGGCTCCCTGTCCCTCTCTGTGAGCATTGTCAGGTTCCAGTATCTGTTCACCATATTCTGTTGGACTGCCCACTATATCAACGAGCACGCAGAATTTACCTCCAACGTCGTCTTCGATCTGCTGCCCTTTCTTTACCTTCCCCTCTTGCTGATGGACCCTCCTTTAATCCTGACTCTCATTGACTTTTTGACAGCAACTGATTTACTACACACTCTGAAGATTATGCCTCTAGCACTCCCCTCAATTCCTTCTAGCTCAATCTCTTGCTACCCTCTATCCCTGCACTGCCCCGCTGCACTCCATAACCTACTAATCATGCCTCTCCCTCTTACTACCCATTCTCCTACATCCTGCTTTGCCCCGTTGCGCTGCATGACCCTTGTGGTTTAGCGCTTCTTTTGATTATAATAATAATAATAATGTCCCAAATCTACAAAGGTTCATAATATGAAGGAGGAGCTTGGTATTTCTAGTATCAGTGATAGAATTGAGATTAACACTGTACTCGGTATTAGAATGTTTAGAAATGAACCAGACTGTCACTATGAATCTTAGTAAATGTCTAGAAGTAAATACACACAGATCTAAAAGGATTGTGAAAAAGTGCAATTACATTAGGTTTTATAACCTGCATGAATTGCATCACTGTAGACAACAAGAGCATTTCACCCCTCCATAGAAGATGTGTTCATTTAATATCACATACCTGCAAGTCCCTCCCAAGAAGCTCATTGCTAGTAATCCCTTAAATCACTTGTTAAAGCAACTACTGAAGAAATTTCTCACCTAGCTGGTAGTAATAAGTTATCAAAAGTTATATACACTGATGGATCTGGAAGGGCTGCATCTGCTCTTGTTGCCACCTCCCTAGTTAAGAACGATAATAAATTTGTTGAACTAGGCATAAGAATTAACAACTGGGCGTCTTCACTGCAAACTGAATTGTTTGCAATCCTAATGGCACTAAAGCTAACTTATTACACTGAGCTTGACTCTATCATTATTACTGATTCTGTCATCACTGAAGGCTCTTGACTCATATAATGACTCCAACAACATGCTCATTGGAGAAGCCAGGTATAGATACTCAAAAATCCGGGACAAAGGAATTAATGTACAATTGCTATGGATCCCATCACACTTTGGATTACTCCTTCAT
>WNWK01050003.1:0-13007 GCA_009830355.1 Cherax destructor
AGAATGCTCTGGAAAACGTACAAAGGAGGATGGCTAAGTTGATCCCATGTATCAGAAATCTTCCCTATGAGGATAGACTGAGGGCCCTGAATCTGCACTCTCTAGAAAGGCGTAGAATTAGGGGAGATATGATTGAGGTGTATAAATGGAAAACAGGAATAAATAAAGGGGATGTGAATAGCGTGCTAAAAATATCTAGCATTGACAGGACTCGCAGCAATGGCTTTAAGTTGGATAAATTCAGATTCAGGAAGGATATAGGAAAGCATTGGTTTGGTAATAGAGTTGTCGATGAGTGGAACAAACTTCCGAGTACAGTTATAGAGGCTAAAACGTTGTGCAGTTTTAAAAATAGGCTAGATAAATATATGAGTGGGTGCGGGTGGGTGTGAGTTGGTCCTGACTAGTTTGTGCTACTAGGTCAGATACCGTGCTCCTTCCTTAAGTGAATGTAACCTGACCTGGCTGGGTCGGAGCATTAGCTTAAGCCGGTGGGAGACTTGGACGTGCCTCGCATGGGCCAGTAGGCCTGCTGCAGTGTTCCTTCTTTCTTATGTTCTAAACCTAAGAACAGCATTCCGATATCTTAATAAGGAATGATTCAGGATACTGTACACCGTGTACGTTAGGCTTATACTGGAGTATGCAGCGCCAGTTTGGAACCCACCTAGCCAAGCACGTAACGAAACTGGAGAAAGTGCTAAGGTTAGCAACAAGACTAGTCCCGGAACTACGGGGTATGTCCTACGAGGAGAGGTTAAGGAAAATCGAAATGACGACACTGGAGGACAGGAGAGATAGGGAGAATATAATAACGACATACAAAATACTGAGAGGAATCGACAAGGTGGACAGACAGGATGTTCCAGAGATGGGACACAGCAACAAGGGGTCACAGTTGGAAGTTGAAGACTCAGATGAATCACAGAGATGTTAGGAAGTATTTCTTCAGTCGCAGAGTTGTCAGGAAGAGGAATAGTTTAGGAAGTGATGTAGTGGAGGCAGGATCCATACATAGCTTTAAGAAGAGGTATGATAAGCTCATGGAGCAGGAAGAGTGACTTAGTAGCGACCAGTGAAGAGGCGGGGCCAGGAGATATGAATCGACCCCTTCAACCACAATTAGGTAAGTGCAATTAGGTGAGTACACACACACACACACACACAACATACACACACACAATACACACACACCACACACACACACACACACAATACACACACACACACACACACACACACACACCCCCCGGTGGCCTAGTGGGTAAAGCTCTTGCTTGACGCACGGAGGGGCCGGGTTCAATTCCCGGTGGGGCAGAAACATTTCGAAGTGTTTCCTTACATACACATACACACACACACACATATATACAACAGGCCTAGTGTCTAATTGACATGTGCCTAGGACAAAATGGTAACTAACACACACACGGACAAAGGCTACAAACCTCGGCAAAGGAGAAAGACCTTGGGGTGAGTATAACGCCAAGCACGTCTCCGGAGGCACACATCAACCAGATAACTGCGGCAGCATATGGGCGACTGTCAAACCTAAGATTAGCGTTTCGTTACCTTAACAAGGAATCGTTCAAGACACTGTATGCAGCACCAGTCTGGAACCCACACCTGGTCAAGCACGTGAAGAAATTAGAGAAAGTGCAAAGGTTTGCGACAAGGCTAGTTCCACAGCTCAGGGGAATGCCATATGAAGAAAGGTTGAGGGAAATAGGACTAACAACACTGGAGGACAGAAGGGTTAGAGGAGACATGATAACGACATACAAAATACTGCAGGGAATCGACAAGGTAGATAGTGACAGGATGTTCCAGAGAGGGAACACAGAAAGAAGGGGACACAACTGGAAGCTGAAGACTCGGATGAGTCAAAGGGATGTTAGGAAGCACTTCTTCAGCCATAGAGTAGTTAGGAAGTGGAATAGTCTAGTGAACGATATAGTGGAGGCGGGAACCATACATAGTTTTAAGACAAGGTATGATAAAGCTCATGGAGCAGGGAGAGCAGAGACCCAGTAGCAGACAGCGAAGAGGCGGGGCCAGGAGCTGAGTCTAGACCCCTGCAACTACAATTAGGTGAGTACAATTAGGTGAGTACACACACACACACACCATACACACACACACACACCATACACACACACACACCATACACACACACACACCATACACACACACCATACACACACACACCATACACACACCATACACACACACACCATACACACACACACCATACACACACACACCATACACACACACACACACCATACACAACACACACACACAGTAGCGAAGAGGTGGGGCCAGGTGCTATGAATCGACCCCTGCAACCACAGATAGGTGAGTGTAGTGAAAACATGATCCATGTACAGCTTTAAGAAGAGGTACGATAAATCTCTTGGAGCAGGTACAGAGTGGACCTTGTAACGACCAGCGAAGAGACGGGGCCAGTAGCTACGACTCGACCACTGCAACCATATATAGGCTAATACATACCTACCTACCTTTATTCACGACACTGACCAATCACCACATACATGGCTTCTCTGTGGATCACATTCCTAATCAAAGAGGTGAAAAAATCCAAAAAAAAGTACAAAGGTTTGCAATCCGACTAGTCCAGCAAGAGAGAGATGCGCTACAAGGAGAGATTGTCGGAAAAGAAACTAATCTTGGTATAGGTAAGGAGAGGGAAGACATGCAGTTACACGTGTACAGTTTTAAGAGGGTTTCCTTGGGTAGATAAAGAAATGCGTCAAAAATGCAAGGAACAAGAGAAGAGAGGTGAAAACTGAATACACAGATGATCCATAGGGATGTTAGGAAGCACTTTTTCAGTCTCAGAGTTGTTGAAAAGAGGACTAAGCTAGATGAGGAAGCAATGGAGGCCAACTCAATACACAGAATCAATAATAGGAATGATGGTGACCAAGGTCCCAGGATCGTAACTTTTTCTAATATGTCCCAGTATTTGCTCACCTGTATTTCGAAACCAATGAAAATTATAAAATCCCAGGAGACCAGAAATCCCTAATGCCAGTAAAAATAATCATATAGGAGGAGACAGGAGCTGTGCATCGACCACCTCATATAAGTGAGTATAATTACGTGAGTATACACTACCATCCACGCACGCATCGCTGGGGGACATAAATCACTAAAATTGGTCGATAGGAATTAGCAGAAGGGGACAGTAGACGATAATCGACCCCAGCTAACATAACAGTGACTTTTTCTGGGGATTCGAACCGGGTCTGCGAATCTGTCAGTCTAATCCTAACCACTGAGCTAGCAACCACTGTATACCGTTGCATAGGCCATCAACTGTTGCTCGGCTTCCATTTGTACAGTGTATCCTACAGCGGTGCAACTCAAGGCAGAATCAAGCTCTTGTTCCCTTTTATATAACTGCGAAAACGTAATAGATGTAATAATTAACAGAGACTGTAAACTGTTAAAAGTTACTGAAACGTTTTCCTAGTCAGTGAACGTTTTCCTGCTCAAAACGTTTTCCTAGTCAGTGAACGTTCACTCTGCGTCTGATTCTCCCCTGTGCGATACACAATGCTCACATCGGCGAGACACACTTATGACGACGTTTCGGTCCAACTTCGACCATTAACTAGTTATTAACAAGTCGGACCGAAACGTTGTCGCAAGTTTCTTTCTTCTATTTGCGGGTTATTTATGTATTGTTCCAGTCACGGAATTGTGATTTTTAATTCTCCCCTTATATTCCCCAATCGCAACTCCTCTTGTGGCTAGTAAGTTAGTTCATTCAGGAATACAGTTACATAGATTACACTGGTCTGCATGATTTTTTTATTGACTATATGGTATCTTTTTCTGACTTGGGTTATCCTAGGTTCTCTACACATATGCTGTGTATCATACACATATGCTGTGTATGATACACTGAAGCATATGTGTAGAGAACCTAGAATAACCCAAAAAAGTCAGACAGAGTGACTTATTTCTATTGGGGTCATTGTGCTAATCCTTCCTGAACCTGAGTTGACCCAATGAAACACTGGCTCACAGATGGCTTCAACTTCATCCTGTTCCATATTTATATATCTCTTATCAATAAAACGGCTTTCAAATGAGCTGATGTGGGTAACAGAGGGTACAGAAAAGAGCTACCAAGCTGGTACCACCACTGGAGAGGGTACAGAAAGAGCTACCAAGCTGGTACCACCACTGGAGAGGGTACAGAAAAGAGCTACCAAGCTGGTACCACCACTGGAGAGGGTACAGAGAAGAGCTACCAAGCTGGTACCATCACTGGAGAGGGTACAGAGAAGATCTACCAAGCTGGTACCATCACTGGAGAGGGTACAGAGAAGATCTACCAAGCTGGTACCATCACTGGAGAGGGTACAGAGAAGAACTACCAAGCTGGTACTGGAGAGGGTAGAGAGAGAGAGAGAGAGAGAGAAGAGAGAGAGAGAGAGAGAGAGAGAGAGAGAGGAGAGAGCGGGAGGGAGAGAATCAATCAAAGATAGACTAAAGATTGTAAACAATCGTAGGGTCCACTATCCACCAACAATGACACTTCTCATGCGAGACCACGAGTCTGAGGCCAGCTATTGTTGACGGCTTTTGTTTTCCTCCACGAGGAATTAGCAGCACAATTGTCTTGCGAGACCTGACCCACACAGCCTTCACCAACCTACAATAAGCTTCCAGCTTCCAAAAATAATCTTTTCAAAAAGACAGATGGAAATTTGAAAGGTTTTTCATTTTTCTCGTTTTGTTGTTTTGATTAGAACCTATTGTATTGTTTCCTTAAGTCCACAAAATGATTTTTTTTGTATACCGTATTTTCCGGCATATGATGCGCACTACACGTATCATAAGGGTAAATCAATAGTCATATACAAGGGTTAAATACCGTCTTATTTTACGCAAAACGGTAACCAAAGCCTACCCTTGACCCTGACCTTCAGCATATAAGGCGCAGGCTGATTCTTTAAGACTTTTTGTGGGAAAAGGCGCGTCTTGTATGTCGGAAAATTCGGTACTTCAGGGGAGAGATTTGGTTACCAATCCTGCAAGTGTGTGTGAAACATTTAACAGGATTCCATTGCATACTTGTATGTTACAACGGCTTTGTATCCAAGGACACTTGTTCATCTCCCTTGTGTGTATGCACTGTATATACACGTAAGTGGTGACTACCTCGGTATGTGTACAGGAAGGCCCTGCTTATACAGCAGGTTAGGTTCCGGGCTGTTGCTGTGAAGTGGAAATCACTGTAATGTGAATAATGGCCTTATTTCACTTTCAAATGCATATAAAAGCTTGATAACATGTTTACACTATCATATATTAAGTGAGCAATAGACCTAGGCCTAAAAAAGATATACATATTATGCACACATTGCTTTAAAATACTTAAATCAATTAGCTTACAGTGAGTGGTGAATATATTTATTGTAGGAAGTCTGAATAAAGGAAGAATGGGTATAATTGAAAACCGCTGCATTAGTGAAACGCTGTTAAGTGAAGCGCTGTAAAGCGGGGTCCTCCTGTACACTTCGTTTCCTTCAGTCCACACATGGGGGTTGAAGTATTCTTGACTGGTGGTGTACAGGTGATATAGTCTTAATGACCCTCGTGTAGTGACTGGTGGTGTACAGGTGACATGCAGTCTTAATGACCCTCGTGTAGTGTTCATGTCTCGATTGTTCATGTCTTTAGTGTTCATGTCTAAGTGGCAGCCAACAGTGATTTGATATATATATATATATATATATATATATATATATATATATATATATATATATATATATATATATATATATATATGTATATATATATATATTTGTCAGCTGATGATACGCTCAGTGATGGGAGGAATACGCACACAGTTACGGCAGACATGAACGCACACAGAACTGGTATGTATGTACAGAATGAAGGGAAGAATACGCACATAGTTACAGTAGTTATGTACGTACACGGAAGCAATACGTATATACAAAGGGAAGACATGTACGTACAGAATGAGGGGAAGAATACGCACACAGTAACAGTAGCCATGTGCGCACACAGAAGCAATACGTACATACCAAGGGGAGACATGAATGCAGAGGGGAAGCAATGCACATGCAGTAAGGGGAATATTAATCACACACACACACACACGCCCCAATGGCATGGTGGCTAGCGCTCTTGCTTCACGCACGGAGGGCCCGGGTTCAATTCCCGGCGGGGCAGAAACATTTCGAAGTGTTTCGTTACACACACACACACACACACACACATACAACAGGCCTAGTGTCTAATCGACATGTACCTAGGACAAAATGGTAACTAACTAACTAACACACACACGTCAAGAAATTAGAGAAAGTGCAAAGGTTTGCGACAAGACTAGTTCCACAACTCAGGGGACTGTCCTATGAAGAAAGGTTGAGGGAAATAGGACTAACAACACTGGAGGATAGAAGGGTTAGAGGAGACATGATAACGACATACAAAATACTGCGAGGAATTGACAAGGTAGATAGTGACAAGATGTTCCAGAGAGGAAACACAGAAACAAGGGGACACAACTGGAAGCTGAAGACTCAGATGATACAAAGGGATGTTAGGAAGCACTTCTTCAGTCATAGAGTAGTTAGGAAGTGGAATAGTCTAGTGAACGATATAGTGGAGATAAGGTATGATAAAGCTCATGGAGCAGGGAGAGCAGAGACCCAGTAGCGGACAGCGAAGAGGCGGGACCAGGAACTGAGTCTCGACCCCTGCAACCACAATTAGGTGAGTACACACACACACACACACACACATACATACAACAGGCCTAGTGTCTAATCGACATGTGCCTAGGACAAAATGGTAACTAACCACTTCCCTAACACAAAGGTGCACATATTTACTGCTAGGTGAACAGAAACAACAGGTGTAAGGAGACATACATACGTCTCACCCTACCCACGATTGAACCCGGGTCGCTCCTTTGTCAGCCGAACAAATATCCATTCAACAGCCTCGCTAAAATAGTCAATTTAAAATATGTCTATCAGTTATAGATAAATATATATATATATATATATATATATATATATATATATATATATATATATATATATTTAAACTATACTTATCCAGTTAAACTATCCATAAACCTGGTGTTTATTTACATAATTATAACCATTCTGGTTTATAGATAGGGAAGTTATTGTGTGTTTTAATTTATGAGATAATGTTGTTAATAAGTTGGTAATAAATATGACTTTATTGAATATTTCATTGTAATGCTTTGTGATTATTTTATTATTAGTATTATTATTATTATTATTATAACTATTTATATTATTACTATTATTTTTTTATTTTTAATATTCCAATTATTTATATTATTACTGTTGCTATCACTTCATTATTTTTAATATTTTATTTCTATTATTATTTCTGTTACTTATTATTATTTTTAATATTTCTATTATTTGTTACTTTTGTTATTTTTATTATTTCTGTTTTATTATTTTTATTTTAACATTTTTTTGTTTCAATTATAATTATTTCTACATTACTTTTATTATTTTTATTATATTATCTTGTAGGACAAGTAAATAAGTACGTACATGTAAATAAGTACGTACATGTAAATAAGTACGTACATGTAAATGACAAATACGTACATTCAGCACTTAATTACATAAACAACACAAACACGTACACAAGACACACTCCCCCACACACACACAAATATATTCGTACGCAGGTACCATACATAGTTTTAAGACGAGGTATGATAAAGCTCATGGAGCAGGGAGAGAGAGGACCTAGTAGCGGTCATTGAAGAGGCGGGGCCAGGAGCTGCAACCACAAATAGGTGACTACATGTGTATACACATGTAAATGCACATAATAGTCAAATACGTACATACCACAGGCAATTATACAAGTATACGTATACAACGTACGAATATATACTGTACGTACAGCACAACGTACAGTACTTGTTGTCTTACACCGGAAGTTATAGGTCAAATTGAGACATAAATGGCAAGGATAAGTAGCCTGGATAAATGACAAGGATAAATGATCCGGATAAATTACCAGTACAAATGGCTTGGATAAATGGCCTGAATAAATGTTTTGGATAAATGGCTAGGATAATTAGCCTGGATAAATAACTAGGATAATTAGCCTAGATAAATGGCTAGGATAATTAGCCTAGATAAATGGTTAGGATAATTAACCTAGATAAATAGCTAGGATAATTAGCCTGAATAAATGACCAATATAAATTGTTATAATTAGCCTGGATAAATGGCTAGGATAATTGACCAAGATAAATGACTAGGATAAATTGGTCAAATGACTATGCTAAATGGCCTGGATAAATGACTAGGATGATTAGCCTGGATAAATGGCTAGAATAATTGGTCAATATAAATGGCCCGGGTAAATAGCCAAGATTAATGACCACGATAAATGGCCTAGGTAAATAACCAGGGTAAATGGTCAGGATAAATGGGCCGACTATAATTACTGTCAATCAACGGCCGCGTTGTGCCTTTCATCTTTTCAAGTCATGATTCATAACACAATAATAATCATTTAAAAAAAAATCATAACGAGCAGACCAGGTTTTTAAAAATCATAAAATTCTGTCGTGTGATTTGTGGGATTTGTGTTATTTGATGAGGGGGATTAATTAAAAGCGATGGGCGATTTATCGTCTGCGATTTTTTATGGGGAGAGAGAGTTTGTGTGATGTTTGTCACTTTAAATCGCGTGAAAATTCTCTCCAGTGTATTAGATTGGGTAAAAGGCTTGTGGGTGGGCGAAACATCTCGCCAGTAATGGTGCCCAGGTGTTGTACTGTATATTGTATTGTAAAGAATTCAATGTTTTGGATTGGGTGAAGGATCGAGCCAGGGTACCTAAGTGGATTATCACTGGGACAACTGTAAGACTGGTGACACTTATCCTGTGTCCTGACTACATACTACCAGGACAAGGCCCTTGTCCAGTGTCCTGACTTGATACTACCAGGACAAGGCCTTTGTCCTGTGTCCTGACTTGATACTACCAGGACAAGGCCCTTGTCCTGTGTCCTGACTACATATTACAAGGACAAGGCCCTTGTCCTGTGTCCTGGCTTGATACTACCAGGACAAGGCCCTTGTCCTGTGTCCTGGCTTGATACTACCAGGACAAGGCCCTTGTCCTGTGTCCTGGCTTGATACTACCAGGACAAGGCCCTTGTCCTGTGTCCTGACGAGATACTACCAGGACAAGGCCCTTGTCCTGTTTCCTGACTAGATACTACCAAGACAAGGGACTTGTCCTGTGTCCTGACTAGATACTACCAGGACAAGGCCCTTGTCCTGTGTCCTAACTACATATTACCAGGACAAGGCCCTTGTCCTGTGTCCTGGCTTGATACTACCAGGACAAGGCCCTTGTCCTGTTTCCTGACGAGATACTACCAGGACAAGGCCCTTGTCCTGTGTCCTGACGAGATACTACCAGGACAAGGCCCTTGTCCTGTTTCCTGACGAGATACTACCAGGACAAGGCCCTTGTCCTGTGTCCTGACGAGATACTACCAGGACAAGGCCCTTGTCCTGTGTCCTGACTAGATACTACCAGGACAAGGACCTTGTCCTGTGTCCTGACTAGATACTACTAAGACAATGCCCTTGTCCTGTGTCCTGACTAGATACTACCAGGACAAGGCCCTTGTCCTGTGTCCTGACTAGATACTACCAAGACAATGCCCTTGTCCTGTGTCCTGACTAGATACTACCAGGACAAGGCCCTTGTCCTGTGTCCTGACTAGATACTACCAGGACAAGGCCCTTGTCCTGTGTCCTGACTAGATACTACCAAGACAATGCCCTTGTCCTGTGTCCTGACTAGATACTACCAGGACAAGGCCCTGGTCCTGTGTCCTGACTAGATACTACCAAGACAATGCCCTTGTCCTGTGTCCTGACTAGATACTACCAGGACAAGGCCCTAGTCCTGTGTCCTGACTAGATACTACCAGGACAAGGCCCTTGTCCTGTGTCCTGACTAGATACTACCAGGACAAGGCCCTTGTCCTGTGTCCTGACTAGATACTACCAAGACAATGCCCTTGTCCTGTGTCCTGACTAGATACTACCAGGACAAGGCCCTAGTCCTGTGTCCTGACTAGATACTACCAGGACAAAGGGCCCCTTTTCCTGTGTCCTGACTAGATACTACCAAGACAATGCCCTTGTCCTGTGTCCTGACTAGATACTACCAGGACAAGGCCCTTGTCCTGTGTCCTGACTAGATACTACCAGGACAAGGCCCTTGTCCTGTTCGTCAGGAAACAGGACAACATGTCTCAGTACTCATTTGTCATACGAAGAAACACACGAGCATTTTTCCCCACTGAATTAACTACTGAAAGCAGGACAATAGAACAACACCAGGACAACACCAGGACAACACCAGGACAACACCAGGACAACATCAGGACAACACCAGGACAACTTCAGGACAACACCAGAAAAACATCTGGACAACACCAGGACAACATCTGGACAACATCAGGACACCAGGACAACATCAGAACAACACTAGGACATCAGGACAACACCAGGACAACATCTGGACAACATCTGGACAACACCAGGACAACATCTGGACAACATCAGGACATCAGGACAACACCAGGACAACTGGACAACATCAGAACAACACTAGGACATCAGGACAACACCAGGACAACATCTGGACATCAGAACAACACCAGGACATCATCAGAACAACACCAGGACATCAGGACAACACCAGGACAACATCAGAACAACACCAGGACATCAGGACAACACCAGGACAACATCAGAACAACACCAGGACAACATCAGAACAACACCAGGACAACACCAGGACAACATCAGAACAACACCAGGACAACACCAGGACAACATCAGAACAACACCAGGACAACACCAGGACAACACCAGAACAACACCAGGACAACATCAGGACATCAGGACAACATCAGAACAACACCAGGACAACACCAGGACATCAGAACAACACCAGGACAACACCAGGACTGTGACTTGTGTTAGCCAATGATAGGCCTGCCTTTTGAATGCCTCAGTGCCGGGCGAGGCTAGTAGTCAGTTCCATCCGAGTAGGCCTAGCAGGCGGACACAGGCATAGGCTCTCAGCTCCCATATTTTCCAACGCCTCATTAAACGCTACCAAAAACCAAGCTCATCGTCTGTTAATATTACCAAATCTATAAAAAGAACCCCACAACACAGGACAACACCAGACAACACCAGAACAACACCAGAACAACACCAGGACAACACCAGGACAACACCAGGACAACATCAGAACAACACCAGGACAACATCAGAACAACACCAGCAACATCGAAAAACCTTTACAACATCAGAACACCGGACAAAATCAGAACAACACCAGGACAACACCGGGACAACACCGGGGCAACCCAGGACAATATCAGGACAACACCAGGACAACATCAGGACAACACGGACAACATCAGAACAAAACCAGGGGCAACACCAGGACAACACCGGGGCAACACCAGGGCAACAGGGCAATATCCCGGACAACACCAGGACAACATCAAAAACAACACCAGGACAACATCAGGACAACATCAGAACAACATCCAGAACACCAAAGGGCAACATCATAACATCAGAAACAAAAGGACAACATCAAAGGGCCACCAGGAAAAATCAAACAAGACCAGGACAACATCAGGGGGGAAAACCAGAACAAACCGGAAAAATCAGGACAACAGGGGAAAAACACCAGGGCATCAGAACAACAACCCGGAAAACATCAGGAACCCCAAAACCAGGACATCTGGGCAACATCAGAACACCAGGACAACCCAGGACATCAGGACAACATCAAAAACACCAGGACAACATCAGGGCAACACCTGGGCAACATCAAAGGGCAACACCCGAAAACATCGGACCCACCAAGAATTCCCGTTTGTGGGGTTTTTGTTTCCCCCTTTTTTGCTCAATTTTTTATTTTCAATGGTTCCAACCAAAACCCTTTTTTTTTACTTTGTGTGTGTGGGGGGGCCTGTAGTTTTCCTGGGAGGGTTTCCGGGGGCCCAAAGCCCCCCCAGCCCTGTCTGACACCAGGCCTAATGGTGGATCAAAGGGTTGATCAACCAGGCTGATTTCTGGTCGCACGAACTGACCACAACTGTGTTTTGGGGCTTGCCTAGATTTGGGAATATATAATTTAAAATGAGCTTGGTTTTGGAGAATGAAACCCTTAGATATAAAGGGGGTGGGAGGCCCAGGCCTATGTCATCCGGGGCACCCGCCTAACTGGGGGGAACTGCCTCATGGGGGGCCGGGGACTCCCGGCATTCAAAAGGGACGGCCTATGATTGACTCAAAAATCACATGGTGATCACGGGAAAAATATGGTAAAGCCGTTAAAATTTTTCCGAAGCTGGGGATGCCCGTAAGGCGTCTCGACAAAAACTATACAAACTAAGGACAACAGTCGAGACTCTCAAACGATTCTATACAATGTCAAACAGTTGAACATTTAAATTCACAAGGATATTATCGTATGGGAAAAATCACATTACTATATGATGCATCATGATACACAGGAAAATTTAAATTAAAAAGAGCTCATTTCCCAGAAAATCATGATAAAAGAGATAAAAAAAAAATTTTTTTTTTCAATCGAACTGTCTTCATGTGATCTACGAATTCTGAGGAAAATATTTACAAGAAGGTAGTGATTAAAGAAAGGAGATCTGGCACCCCAAATCTAATTTTAACTTGGGAAACCGGGAAACGTGAACACACACAAAAAAAAATTTAATAATACTAAGAGATATTATAACAACAGTTGAACACTTACTACATTATTTATCTATACAGGATTTAATTTTAACCCCCCTCTGCTAGGGGAGTTGATATAGGCTGAAGGGTTATCATCTCTGGGGGATCAAAATCGTT
>WNWK01050004.1:0-13006 GCA_009830355.1 Cherax destructor
AACATCCCACTAAGTTGTCAGATCCCAAAATTTTAAGTGTGGCGTTGCTCACATGCGAGTTTCATTCTCTCACATGCGGGTTACTTGTGTATCGTTCCAGTCACAGTTTTGTGCCTTTTTTTTTATTGTTTATGTGTTTCTTGATGTGTCATAACTTGATACAGCATTCTGGTCACCATACTGCCCACTTATATTACAATGAAATGTCCCATGTCTGCCAGTAGCCATAAATATACGTACTGTAGGTTGGACATGTACTCAAGAGTTAGACCTGCCTAGCATGGGCCAGTAAGTCTACTGCTAGTTATTCACTGCTCCTCATTGTAGTCTAAATGTGATATTGTATATTTCTGATACTGCACAATTTATTTTCATCCTGACTGCGAGAAAGGGTCTTTACCTGACTGACACTAATTATCACGTCAATCAAGATCCACACAACACGAGCTATCTCGCATTTAGCCTATAAATTGGAAGCGACCTTTCACGACAGTTGTAGGAAAATTATACTTCAGTATACTTACCAGAGTGTAGACTAAGTGATGTGTCTGGCTGTGGCCTACTGGAGACACCAGACTCTTCTGCTAGCCCCATCATGCAAGTCAGTAAACAAATACAGTGGTACCTCGGGTTATGAGCTTAATTCGTTCCAGAAGGCTGTTCGAGTGCTGATACCAAACAAATTTGTTCCCATGAGAAATAATGTAAATTAGATTAATCCGTTTCAGACCCCCAAAAATACACTTACAAAAGCACTTACAAAAATACACTTACATAATTGTTCGAGTTGGGAGCTGCTCGTATGCCGAGGTACCACTGTATACCTGTGCTACTGAATTATGCAACATCCCAACACTGTTAAGTTAGACTCATCTGGGGAGATTTAGCATATAGGGGCTTTATGTATTGTGGAACTGTCGAAGATCCCTCCTGCTGTATCCATGGATGTAGAGATTACTTATTCCAATGCCTTCCAGAGTATTCTTCTATACACACCTGATTATTTCAGCCAGAGTCTACACTAAAAAACTTTGGGTCCTTTAATTATGCAAGAGTTGTTGGCATGAGGCCTGGTCACGGACCAGGCCGCGGGGGCGTTGACCCTCGGAACTCTCTCCAGGTAAACTCCAAGTATGCATACGTAAGAGGAATTACCAATAGACCCCTGGCTGTCTTCAAGAAGGCATTGGACATACACGAAGTCTGTACCTGACCAGTCGAGCTGTGGTTCATATGTTGGTTTATGTGCAGCCAGCAATAAACAGCCTGGTCATGGACCGGGCCACGGAGGCGTTGACCCCCGGAACCCTCTCTACCTGGAGGGTATTCCGGGGATCAACGCCCCCGCGGCCCGGTCCACGACCAGGCCTCCCGGTGGATTAGGGCCTGATTAACGAGGCTGTTACTGCTGGCCGCACGCAGTCCAACATATGAACCACAGCCCGACTGATCTGGCACCAACTTTAGGTATCTGTCCAGCTCCCTCTTGAAGACAACCAGGGGTCTACTGGTAATGCCCCTTATGGCTGGTGGGAGGCTGTTGAACAGTCTTAGGCCCTGGGCACTTATTGCGTTTTCTCTTAGTGTAACAGTGACGCCCCTACTTTTCACTGGGGGTATGTTGCATCGCCTGGCAAGTCTTTTGCTTTTGTAGGGAGTAATTTCTGTGTGCAGATTAGGAACCAGTCCCTCCAAAATCTTCCAGGTGTAGATTATATATCTCTCACCTGCACTCCTGCGAGTACAAGTCAAGTGCTTCCAGGCGTTCCCAGTAGTTAAGGTGTTTGATGGAACTTATATGTGCAGTAAATGTTCTCTGTACATTCTGTAGATCTGCAATTTCACCTGCCTTGAATGGGGATTGCTATCCTGCTTCTTAAGACTCTTTCAAAGATTTTTATATGGGACGTTAAAGCTATTGGTCTATAGTTCTTAGCTACTGCTTTGCTGCCACCTTTATGGAGTGGGGCTGTATCTAGGTATGGTTTTATTCTATGAGAATACTGAAGTTGTTGGCAAGCTTTTATCCTATGTGAATATTATGCGGCTGGCTCCCAAGGGGTATTATGTGTGACTGCTCTTGAGATTCAAAGCTTCTGGCCTGTTGGCATCTATATTATGAAGTTGTAGGCCTTCAGAACTACGACAACAGCTGTATGCTACTTACGCCTATTGTGAAAATTATTACGAGCAAATCACCTGTAGGAGGCTTACAGGGCATTACCTGAATTATTACCTGCAAGTAATATGGTTGAGGTAAGTGGGACTTAAATCATAGTAGGTCACTGAACTGAAACTCCTTCGACTGTCCACTTCTTCACTACTCTCACAAAAAGCTAGACCTGACATTAAATTATTTATAATATTAAAACCAGCTACTCTGGTAATTAAAGTTGTGTGGACTGTATAGGATTTTGGTTTACTTGCTGGGTACACAAAATATTCATATTAACACTTACCATTTAATTACTGTAAATGGATCACACCACAACACCTGCCTAACACCTAGACCCTACATTGGCCAGCTAGTGATCTCAATGCAAGTACTAATGGTGTACTTCCGTGAGTGATGCTCCCTTATCTTCTGCCATCTACACAAAATTCTTGAGTTCCCACAAATTTCCTGTCCCAATTCTTCAGCAGGGGACATTAACACAGATTCCTATTACAAATTAAGGCCAAAACACCCCAATTTGGCCATGAAAAATGCTGAATATTAGCAGAATTTCCCACGACAACCAGTGTTCACACATTACAAATGACGTCTCCCTTCCGTGTCACTCTCCGGCTCTTGACACCCCCTTCACTTAAAATTTCTCAAAAGGGTCAAATCAGCATATTTTATTACACAATTATTATATTATTCATTTATATGTTCTACATTTAGGAAATTATGTAAAAAATTTCCACACCTATATTCCTAGTTTTACTTAACTGACTACACTTCAATCTTAGACTATGCCAGTTTACTAATAGTTTGCAACTAATCAGCTTACAATCAAGGTCTAAGTTAGGTGTAGCAACACACCTACATTCCTACAAGCCTTCAATGTAGTCAGGAAACCTAACACATACCTGCCATTATTTGTAATCATTTCCTATGTCTAGGATAGAAAAACAATGGCAAGAATTATGACTGTTTTCTGGGACTTAGTTTGTATACTCTCGTGTAAAAACATATGAAATAAGTGTTGAAAATGGTACACATTAGTTACCCTACCTTAAGTAGGTGAAAGCCGGTGAAAAATATATTACTATATTCATGGTGAAGAGCTAAACCCACAGAGGTCATACAGCACCTGTACTGTAGAAGAGGAGGTAACCAGGTGAAGGGTAGATCCAATTCCTTGCAGCAAGAGCCTTTAAGCACCATTAGTTCCCCATTAAAGAGTTCAGATTCTCCTCCCCTAAAATTCTACTGTTTATTCGTTGATTTTTACATTTTATTAATGTTTGTATTCTTTATGAATTATATATTCAATTCCATCCACTTATTACATGGCATTTGCTACGTTCAATATCATTAGTCATTTACCTGTGATTCACAAGCCTGGACCAGGGCCGGGACTAGTA
The DNA here is from genome assembly GCA_009830355.1 of Cherax destructor. NCBI lineage: Eukaryota > Metazoa > Arthropoda > Malacostraca > Decapoda > Parastacidae > Cherax > Cherax destructor. The sequence continues at coordinate 3,574 of WNWK01050004.1, forward strand.
AAACTCCCGATACCCATCAAAGGTATATTCCTAATTTTTGTCTAAATATTTCATAGTTTTTACATCTAGAAAGCTATCTTGCATGATGGGTGTTTGGTAAACAAAGTAACTTATCTTGTTCTAATCTTGTAAAATGTTATATAGATCTGGAAGCCCACAATATGCTCTAATTCCGATATTAAAAAAAAAAGTCTATGGTAATTTCTGCAAATTTACTGATATAGCTTAGGGTAGCCCCACACTGTGCTGCATGTAATTCTATTAAATAAATCCCAGTTTCTGCAAATTTACTGACAGATTAGGATAACCCCACAGTGTTGTAATTAATTCTAGTATAAATATCTAATTCTGGCATTAAAATAAATTTGGTTTATGTACATATATTCACGTGGAGGAGAGGGGACCGAGAAATGGAAGGGTTTGTGTTGTGAGAAAAGTGGTGGTAAAAATCAGAGGTGAGGGGCGAGGATAATGGATGAGGAGAGAAGCCAGCTTAAAGGGGACGGGGGTTGGGGTTGGGAGTATAGTGGTTGGTTTCTGGGCAACCAGTGTTAGTGGTGGCCCCTTTCCCGAAGCACCAGCGGCAGTGTTGCTTCAGACTAGGTGCTGTGTGTTCGTGCGTCAACCCTAAGTCACCAAGCACCTGCTGGTGAGACTAGATAACCACACACTGCTGGCGAGGCTAGTTACCCATACACCGGCTGGTGAGGCTAGTTACCCATACACCTGCTGGTGAGGCTAGTTACCCATACACCTGCTGGTGAGGCTAGTTACCCATACACCTGCTGGTGAGACTAGCTAACCACACTACGCCCCCAGTGGCCTAGTGGGTAAAGCTCTTGCTTCACGCACGGAGGGGCCGGGTTCAATTCCCGGTGGGGCAGAAACATTTCGAAGTGTTTCCTTACACACACATATATATACAACAGGCCTAGTGTCTAATTGACATGTGCCTAGGACAAAATGGTAACTAACTGCTGACAAGGTAGCTAATCACGCACCTGGTGAGACTAGCTAATCACACACCTGCTGGCGAGGATTGCTAACCCCATACCTGGTGAGGCTAGCTAACCACACACCTGCTGATGAGGATAAATAACCACACACCTGCTGGTGAATCTAGCTAATCACACCTGCTGGTAAGGCTAGTTAACCACACACCTGGTGGTGAAGCTAGCTAACCACATCTGTTGAGGCTGGTTAACTCCACCAGCTGGCGATGCTGGTTAACTACACACCTACTTTCGATGCTAGTTAACCACACCAGCTGGCGAGGCTGGTTAACCACACCAACTGGCGAGGCTGGTTAATCACACCAGCTGGCGAGGCTGGTTAATCACACCAGCTGGCGATGCTGGTTAACCACACCAGCTAGCGAGGCTGGTTAATCACACCAGCTGGCAAGGCTAGTTAATCACACCAGCTGGCAAGGCTGGTTAACCACACCAGCTGGCAAGGCTGGTTAACCACACCAGCTGGTGAGGCTGGTTAGCCACATCAGCTGAAGAGGCTGATTAACCACACCAGCTGGCGAGGCTGGTTAACTACACCAGCTGGCAAGGCTGGTTAATCACACCAGCTGGCGAGGCTGGTTAACCACACCAACTGGCGAGGCTGGTTAACCACACCAACTGGCGAGGCTGGTTAGCCACACCAGCTGACGAGGCTGATTAACACCAGCTGGCGAGGCTGGTTAACTACACCAGCTGGCGAGGCTGGTTAACCACATCAGCTGAAGAGGCTGATTAACACCAGCTGGCGAGGCTGGTTAACTACACCAGCTGGCGAGGCTGGTTACCACACCAGCTGGCGAGGCTAGTTAACCACACCAGCTGGCAAGGCTAGTTAACCACACCAGCTGACGAGGCTGGTTAACCACATCAGCTGAAGAGGCTGATTAACACCAGCTGGCGAGGCTAGTTAACCACACCAGCTGGCGAGGCTGATTAGCCACACCAGCTGACGAGGCTGGTTAACCACATCAGCTGGCGAGGCTGGTTAGCCACACCAGCTGGCGAGGCTGGTTAACCACACCAGCTGGCGAGGCTGGTTAGCCACACCAGCTGGCGAGGCTGGTTAACCACACCAGCTGACGAGGCATAACCACACCAGCTGACGAGGCTGGTTAGCCACACCAGCTGGCAAGGCTGGTTAGCCACACCAGCTGGCGAGGCTGATTAGCCACACCAGCTGACGAGGCTGGTTAACCACATCAGCTGGCGAGGCTGGTTAACCACACCAGCTGGCGAGGCTGGTTAGCCACACCAGCTGGCGAGGCTGGTTAGCCACAAATCTGCCTGTGACACACCCACAACAATATTAATGATACCAGCTCACAAGAGATCAATAGACTAAAGTACTTAGGTTATAACGGCATAACAACTCTCATTACCACGCATGGAGACACTGTAAAAACATTCTCAGTATCTAGTGTTTGACAAATATATAAACAAGACACTACCGTGACGCATATACAGGAAATAACTAAAACAGATATCGTGTGTGTATAGAATGTTGAATAAATATATCGTGAATGTGTGTTGAGAATGTTGAAAACAAGTGCACACAAAACGACACTGTGACTGTCTGTATAATGTTGAAATCAAGCGTAGAGAATATATCCCGAATGTGTTTAGAATGTTGAAATCAAGTGAAAAAGTTATCATATGTGTATAGGGCATTGAAATAAAAAATTTAAGTAGGCTATTCATATAGGAGGTTAGCGTGGCTTGTTTCCATTCTGTGGGAGGGTCGCGAGTTATGGCATTATAGTCATCAGTGAGGTATTCAGTGTATATTGTGTAGGTTCATGCTACTGTACGCGAGAGCTCTCCGCTTTGTACCGCTTTTAAATGGTGGAGGGACACCGACAAACAGTAGAAAATGACACTTATGTACGGTTCAGGACCTTTATTAAAAATGTTGCTGACCACGAGTGGCTTCAGCAGTCGTAATTTAAAACTGATGAAGTCGTTAGTGTCGAAATGTTTCCTTTAATAAATGTCCTGAGCTGTATCTAAGTGTCCCTTTCCAGTGTCTTGTACCACCGAGGTACGTACGTAGTTAAGTCCACAAGCAAGAGAAAACTGGTTCAGTCCCACGCGGGATGTGCTACATGGGTAAGTCTCGTAACACCTGCTACTCCTGTTCACCTAACAGAAAATAGATTCCTAGGGTTAGTAGACTACTGTGGGTCAGTCATAGGGAATGCCATAAAATGGAAATAAGCCAGTGCTTGGCTTCTTGGGTTAGCCTAGGTTACTAGCCATCTGGGGTAATATTCAAAATGAAGTCATATTATTTTGCATGGTCAGAGAAGCAGTGCTATGAGAATCACTACAAGGTGGAGGCTCGAACCTACGTCCACTAATCGCCATACAAGCTACTTAAATATAATTGCAACAAACACAGCAAAAGACAGTGATTGAGCACATATACAATATGTTCTATCATTGTCACCACAACACCAGTGAGATAAAAATATGACATTGGCATTATTATATTCATGTGGGAAACGCTAAACCTGTAAGATATCGTGAATGTGTGAGGAATGGAAATGAATCAGATTTGATCCAGAGAAAGAGAGGGTAGCTTCAATTTCCGGGACCAAGAGCTCTTCAGCAGAGGAAACCAGAAGTCTAAGTCTCTGGCAATAGCCGTCACCACATTCTTATGTAAAATAAGCGCTGCGGTGTGTATAAGGGTAGCAGGGATTAGTAGAGTTGGCGCTAGTCCAAATGTAACATTATTGTTGAAGTTGGTGCTGACCAAGCAACTGAGTTTGCATGTCCACTACCCTGAACATTGGCGTGTCCTGGGACACGCCAATAAACTGTTTTGTGCTTGTTAGAAATGACATGCAACCATTACTGTATACGAAGTACAATGAGTACACCAAGACGACAAACTCCTCGATAGTTTGTAACGCGCTTGGGAGTTAAAGTACGAATGGACACGTGGACAATATTTAGTGTATGAAAACGGCGAGTATTGCAAATAACTGCTGTGAAAATGATGGCCGACTCTTATTAAATATCCTTTATTTCTAGCTGGAAAAATGAAAGACGCTGACCCTACTCCATCTGGGGGACCTGGAAGTCTGTACGGTGTGTTTAGGAAGAGTTCGTGGTCGTAGTAACCCCATGAGACTTCGGGTATCGAATCGTCGTAACTCTCCAGGAGGGAGTGGAAAAGTACGATACAGGATAGTTAAGGGAGAGGGAGTAAATTAAGTGATGTCAGTTCCAAAATGAAGACTGAAGAGCAGCAATAAACCGGGTTGACGATTAAATGGATTAATCTTACTGATATCCGTGAAATTCCAAGGCTTTCTGATTCTCACATTATCAAGGAACTATCATAGTTCCTTGATAATGTAGAAGTCACAAGCACTTGAATTTCACTATTTTCACAGTGGTTGTTCATGCTATATATATATATATATATATATATATATATATATATATATATATATATATATATATATATATATATATATATAATATATATATATATATATATATATATATATATATATATATATATATATATATATATATATATATATATATACGTATATATATATAAATAATATCCATATGCCAATACTAAAACAAGGTATACAAGTCTTGATGGGTAGCCAAAAAGTAACCTTAATTTCTCAAAGATTAAAGCAATAATCAGAGGCGCCACTTGCAATACTTCATAAGCAGCGTATAAAAGTCCGTTTGGGTAGACTATATAACGAATTCCAAAGGAAATTACTAGGTGGACGTCAATTACGGCTAATTCATGGTTAGTGCCTCATTTTAGTACGCACCTTTCTGGATTAGCCTCGTTCTATGCCCGCCCAGCAGAATAACGAAATATTCTGACTAATATGGTCTCCTATTTAATGTATAATTTTCAATATTAAAGGTGTCTGCATTTAATACTTATTTTAAAACTATCGAGTCCCATTATGAATGACAGTAAGCTTGTGACTTCCTTAACTCATGTATTTATTACAAACTATGTACTCAAATACTAATTACCTGCGTTCAGGTACGTAACCTAGGTACTACTAGGTGAACAGTGGCAGCAAATAATGAATTTTATGTGCTTAAGAAAATATATTCAGGGAAAGAAAGTAAGGTGGTGATGAGGTTGTGCACACACACTGCGCTGTAGTATGGTGGTGATGAGGTTGTGCACACACTGCGCTGTAGTATGGTGGTGATGAGGTTGTGCACACACTGCGCTGTAGTATGGTGGTGATGAGGTTGTGCACACACACCTGCGCTGTAGTATGGTGGTGATGAGGTTGTGCCACACACTGCGCTGTAGTATGGTGGTGATGAGGTTGTGCACACGCACTCGCGCTGTAGTATGGTGGTGATGAGGTTGTGCACACACTGCGCTGTAGTATGGTGGTGATGAGGTTGTGCACACACTGCGCTGTAGTATGGTGGTGATGAGGTTGTGCACACACACTGCGCTGTAGTATGGTGATGAGGTTGTGCCACACACTGCGCTGTAGTATGGTGGTGATGAGGTTGTGCACACACACTGCGCTGTAGTATGGTGGTGGTGATGAGGTTGTGCACACACTGCGCTGTAGTATGGTGGTGATGATGAGGTTGTCACACACTGCGCTGTAGTATGGTGGTGATGATGAGGTTGTGCACACACACTGCGCTGTAGTATGGTGGTGATGAGGTTGTGCACACACTGCGCTGTAGTATGGTGGTGATGAGGTTGTGCACACACACTGCGCTGTAGTATGGTGGTGATGAGGTTGTGCACACACTGCGCTGTAGTATGGTGGTGATGAGGTTGTGCACACACACTGCGCTGTAGTATGGTGGTGATGAGGTTGTGCACACGCACTGCGCTGTAGTATGGTGGTGATGAGGTTGTGCACACACACTGCGCTGTAGTATGGTGGTGATGAGGTTGTGCACACACTGCGCTGTAGTATGGTGGTGATGAGGTTGTGCACACGCACTGCGCTGTAGTATGGTAATGATGAGGTTGTGCACACACACTGCGCTGTAGTATGGTGGTGATGAGGTTGTGCACACACTGCGCTGTAGTATGGTGGTGATGAGGTTGTGCACACACTGCGCTGTAGTAAGGTGATGAGGTTGTGCACACACACTGCGCTGTAGTATGGTGGTGATGAGGTTGTGCACACACACTGCGCTGTAGTATGGTGGTGATGAGGTTGTGCACACACACACTGCGCTGTAATATGGTGGTGATGAGGTTGTGCACACACACTGCGCTGTAGTATGGTGGTGATGAGGTTGTGCACACGCACACTGCGCTGTAGTATGGTGGTGATGAGGTTGTGCACACACACACTGCGCCTGTAGTATGGTGGTGATGAGGTTGTGCACACACACTGCGCTGTAGTATGGTGGTATGAGGTTTGCACACACACTGCGCTGTAGTATGGTGGTGATGAGGTTGTGCACGCACTGCGCTGTAGTAAGGTGGTGATGAGGTTGTGCACACACTGCGCTGTAGTATGGTGGTGATGAGGTTGTGCACACACACTGCGCTGTAGTATGGTGGTGATGAGGTTGTGCACACACACTGCGCTGTAGTATGGTGGTGATGAGGTTGTGCACACACTGCGCTGTAGTATGGTGGTGATGAGGTTGTGCACACGCACTGCGCTGTAGTAAGGTGGTGATGAGGTTGTGCACACACACTGCGCTGTAGTATGGTGGTGATGAGGTTGTGCAGACACACTGCGCTGTAGTATGGTGGTGATGAGGTTGTGCACACACACTGCGCTGTAGTATGGTGGTGATGAGGTTGTGCACACACTGCGCCTGTAGTATGGTGGTGATGAGGTTGTGCACACGCACTGCGCGTAATAAGGTGGTGATGAGGTTGTGCACACACTGCGCTGTAGTATGGTGGTGATGAGGTTGTGCATACACACTGCGCTGTAGTATGGTGGTGATGAGGTTGTGCACACACCTGCGCTGTAGTATGGTGGTGATGAGGTTGTGCACACGCACCGCTGTAGTATGGTGGTGATGATGAGGTTGTGCACACACTGCGCTGTAGTATGGTGGTGATGAGGTGCACACACTGCGCTGTAGTATGGTGATGATGAGGTTGTGCACACACACTGCGCTGTAGTATGGTGGTGATGAGGTTGTGCACACGCACTGCGCTGTAGTATGGTGGTGATAATGAGGTTGTGCACGCACTGCACTGTAGTATGGTGGTGATGAGGTTGTGCACACACTGCGCTGTAGTATGGTGGTGATGATGAGGTTGTGCACACACACTGTGCTGTAGTAAGGTGGTGATGAGGTTGTGCACACGCACTGCGCTGTAGTATGGTGGTGATGATGAGGTGCACACACACTGCGCTGTAGTATGGTGGTGATGAGGTTGTGCACACACACTGCGCGTAGTATGGTGGTGATGAGGTTGTGCATACACACTGCGCTGTAGTATGGTGGTGATGAGGTTTGCACACGCACTGCGCTGAGTATGGTGGTGATGATGAGGTTGTGCACACGCACTGCGCTGTAGTATGGTGGTGATGAGGTTGTGCACACACTGCGCTGTAGTATGGTGGTGATGATGAGGTTGTGCACACACACGCGCTGTAGTAAGGTGGTGATGAGGTGCACACACACTGCGCTGTAGTATGGTGGTGATGAGGTTGTGCACACGCACGCGCTGTAGTATGGTGGTGATGAGGTTGTGCACACACTGCGCTGGTATGGTGATGAGGTTGTGCACCGCACTGCGCTGTAGTATGGTGGTGATGAGGTTGTGCCACACACTGCGCTAGTATGGTGATGAGGTTGTGCACACACTGCGCTGTAGTATGGTGGTGATGAGGTTGTGCACACACACTGCGCTGTAGTATGGTGGTGATGAGGTTGTGCACACACTGCGCTGTAGTATGGTGATGAGGTTGTGCCACTCGCTGTAGTATGGTGGTGATGAGGTTGTGCACACACACTGCGCTGTAGTATGGTGGTGATGAGGTTGTGCACACACTGCGCTGTAGTATGGTGGTGATGAGGTTGTGCACACACACTGCGCTGTAGCATGGTGGTGATGAGGTTGTGCACACACACACTGCGCTGTAGTATGGTGGTGATGAGGTTGTGCACACACTGCGCTGTAGTATGGTGGTGATGAGGTTGTGCACACACTGCGCTGGTATGGTGGTGATGAGGTTGTGCACACACCCCTGCGCTGTAGTATGGTGGTGATGAGGTTTACACACACTGCGCTGTAGTATGGTGGTGATGAGGTTGTCACACACACTGCGCTGTAGTATGGTGGTGATGAGGTTGTGCACACACATGCGCTGTAGTATGGTGGTGATGAGGTTGTGCACACACTGCGCTGTAGTATGGTGGTGATGAGGTTGTGCACACACTGCGCTGTAGTATGGTGATGAGGTTGTGCACACGCACGCGCTGTAGTATGGTGGTGATGAGGTTGTGCACACACACACTGCGCTTAGTATGGTGGTGATGAGGTTGTGCACACACACACTGCGCTGTAGTATGGTGTGATGAGGTTGCACACACACTGCGCTGTAGTATGGTGGTGATGAGGTTGTGCACAGCACTGCGCTGTAGTATGGTGGGATGAGGTTGTGCACACCACCTGCGCTGTAGTATGGTGGTGATAGGTTGTGCACACACGCGCTGTAGATGTGGTGATGAGTTTACACACCGCGCTGTAGTATGGTGGTGATGAGGTTGTGCACACACACACCTGCGCTGTAGTATGGTGGTGATGAGTTTGCAACACACTGCGCTAGTATGGTGGTGATGAGGTTTGCACACACACTGCGCTGTAGTATGGTGGTGATAGGGCCCCCGTGTGTACTAAACTCCCCGAGGGAAAATTTTTCCTTAAAATTACGGGAAACCGAGTGGGGACAGAACTAAGAAAAACTTCCACAGAAAAAAGAGAGACTGGTATCGAACATTGTTGCTCCAAGGTCCCTGTATACCACACAAACCTTTTTTTAAAGGCCTGGTGTTCAGGATCCCCAATTAATATACTACGATAATAATGGGATTATTATCTTGTATAAAAGGTTATCAGTGGATCTTTGAAAAATTTTTGTCTCAAAAAATTAAACCCACATTGTAATCTTTATGAAAATAAAAAAAAAATCTGAAGAAACCCCTTTTCCTGGTTTTAGCCCTGAAAGAGAGTAATGAATGATGATTAGTCGTCAACCAACCTTGGAGTTTTTGGGGGTCGTCCTCGCCCGATGTGTTCCCTATGATCTGGAATGTTGTTCCAGACCATGAACCAACTCTTCGGTAGGGACACCACCTCCCCTCCAAAAGGGTTATTATTTTTATCTTTATTTCATTACTCTGCCTCTGTTTTGTGAAACCCCAAAATTTTTTCAAAAACCCCCCTTTTTGTACATGCATCCTAATCT
>WNWK01050005.1:0-13006 GCA_009830355.1 Cherax destructor
AGAAACGTGTTCATAGGGTCGAAAAATATTCGGGAAAAAAATTATTTTATCTTATGAAATGATAGAGTTTTGTTTTCTAAATCTAAATGGCTAAACAAAAATTTTTTGCGATCAATACTTACGGAGATATGGAGGCTTCAAGTTGACCAAAATTGAACTGCTGACAGCAACATCGGTGACTTCCGGTTGGCCGGTAATAGTTTTTTTTTTCTGCTTTTTTCTTTTATTTTTTAATATTTTTTTTTTCAAGTAACTTTTATGTCCTGTGAGACCAATATAAACCATATTTTGTATATATACACTCCTTGTATACTACACAATAACTGCTGGCTGACTGGCTGACCAGCTGGCTGGCTGGCTGGCTGACCAGCTGGCGTGCTGATCAGCTGGCTGGCTGGCTGGCTGACCAGCTGGCGTGCTGATCAGCTGGCTGGCTAGCTGACTAGCTGGCTGGCTGGCTGACCAGCTGGCTAGCTGGATGGATGGCCAGTCGACTGGCTGGCTGACCAGCTAGCCAGCTGGCTTGCTGACCAGTTGGCTGGCTGGCTAGCTGACCAGCTGGCTGGCTGGCTAGCTGACCAGCTGGCTGGCTAGCTAGCTGACCAGCTGGCTGGCTAGCTAGCTGACCAGCTGGCTGGATGGATGGCCAGCCGGCTGGCTGGCTTGCTGGCTGACCAGCTAGCCAGCTGGCTGGCTAGCTTGCTGACCAGTTGGCTGGCTGGCTGGTTGCATGGATGGTCAGCTGGCTGGCTGGCTGTGTGTCTATCTCACAGGAACACATAAATACAATTATACATAGTGTAAATTACCTAGGATATACGTGAGAATATAATAATAATAATAATAATTATTATTATTATTATTATTATTATTATTGAAGGAAGGTGTAAATGTCAGTCTTATCAGTAATCTAATTACAAAAGTGACATTTGAAGAGGGGTTAGGGTCTGCTTATCTTGTTTATTATCTACTAAACTAATTACTGTTGACATTTGATGCCTTCTTTTTCCTGCCTCAACCCCTGCCACTCTCCCTGCCTCCCTCCCACCCTCCCTGCCTGCCTCCCTGCCTCTCTCCCTCCCTGCCACTCTCCATGCCTCCCTCCCTGCCTGCCTCCCTGCCAGCCAGCCAGGGGTTAGCCTCATCTTATCAAGAGTGATGACATTTGACAAATGAGGAACACTGCCTTCGCCTGCCTGCCTCAACCCCTGCCTCCCTACCTCCCTGCCACTATCCCTGCCTCCCTCCCACCCTCCCTGCCTGCCTCCCTGCCAGCCAGCCAGGGGTTAGCCTTGTCTTATCAAGAGTGATGACATTTGACAAATGAGAAACACTGCCTTCCCTTTATTTGTTTTCACTGTTTTATCTGCCTGTCTGTTTGTCTGTTTGTCTGTCTGTCTGTCTGTCTGTCTGTCTGTCTGTCTGTCTGTCTGTCTCAGAGACAGTCACTATTGAACCAACACTGCCACATCTGAGTCCTGATATATTATTTGCCAGTCTGGATTTTTTTGGGCTATCCTAGGTAATTTACACTATGTATTTATCCTCTGTAATTTACACTATGTATTTATCCTCTGTAATTTACACTATGTATTTATCCTCTGTAACTTACACTATGTATTTATCCTCGGTTATTTACTCTATGTATTTATGTGTACCTGTGTGACAGAGCCAGCTACCCAGCTGGTCACCCAAAGGACGGTCATCGCCTTTGAAAAACTTCTTTTTACACTGCCAGGATGGAAATGAGTTAGAAGTGTGATAGGGGAAGCCGGACTATGAAGTGAGGAGTGATGGGAGTTTACGAAGGAAGGGGACAAGTGAGGGGTAATCCGGGTATGTAATAACAGAAAATTTACTAGTAACCAGTGGTGATTTCTAGAGTAGATACTAGGCATTGCTAGGTGTCTGATAGGATCAGTGGTTTCTTTTTTAATAAAAAGTAAAGAAAAGAAAAGAATTTTTTATTGTAAAATGATAGAGTGAAGAGTAACTATGGCTGGCATCAGAGGGGTTCAAGCTGCCATAATGATATTTATCATTATTGTGCATTTCTCGAAAGAAGGAAATCAGTCATGGGGTCTGGAAAAGGTGAATGAGGTGATAGCTCCCTGGAAAGTGAAAGCCCAACAGTGGCCATCATACCAGAAACGTAAGTGCCACTATCGGCGCAAGGTTTGGCAACCCCACATCTCCAAAACAAAACAATGGCGCACAGCTTTTATAGTGGCTTTATTAAGTGGCGATATTCATACTAATCCAGGACCTCAATCTATGGTACAGGTGCAAAACAGACAGATAAGTCATGGTGATAATGTCGGTCTAGTTGCTAGTAATGATAATCTTAGCGTTATATGTAATGCACAGACAATAGAACCATTATTAATATCTCAGACACCACCAGACATTTGTATACACTGTAATAAGGTACGAAAGAAGAACAGTAAACTTACCAGATGTAAATTATGTAAGGGTTGGGTGCATAACGGATGTGTGTTCAATTATGGTAATGGTGCCAGATTTCATTTTGTTTGTAACAAATGCACTTTGGCACAGTTACCCTTTAACAACGATGACATTAATTTACCTACTTTTAATGCTAATGACCCCTTGCCATATATTGATGATTATGATTGTCTTAGGAAAACAGGCCTTCACTTTATTCATGTCAACGCAAGATAACTTCTTCCAAAATTGACAGAGATTAGGATTCTAGCTAACAGAACTAGAGCAGCAGTTATATCCATCTCGGAATCCTGGTTGGATGATACGGTGACTGACGACGAGGTCAAAATAGAAGGTTACAATATAAAACGCTTAGATAGGAATAGAAAAGGTGGTGGGGTATGTGCCTACATAAGGAACGACTTAGCCTATAATCCAAGACCTGATTTAAATGACAATAAACTGGAGATTCTATGGTTTGAAGTGCTGCTTCCTAAGACCAAACCCATCTTAGTAGGAACTAGTTATCGCCCTCCCAACCATGACCAGTTCTTAGAGGACTTTCTGAGAGTCTTGTCAGGACTTGATAACAATGACGAGACAGTAATACTAGGAGACTTCAATATCTGTTTTCAACAGCAAAATAACGGGCTATGTAAAAGATATAAGCAAATTCTGGATTTTACATAGTTACACACAACTAATTAATACACCAACCCGGATCACAGTTCTCAGCCACCCTAATTGACCACATACTTTGTAACCGCCCTGAGAACATTAGTCAGTCAGGGGTCATTACCACAGGTCTTAGTGATCATTTCATCATTTACTGTACCAGGAAAATTACTAGGGAACGGATAGGCCTACACAAGACAATAAAAGTTAGGTCAACTAGAAACTATAGTAAAGAAACACTGGTAAATATGCTACACAATTGTGACTGGTCAGTGATAACAAGTTGGACGGACGTAAATGATGCCTGGGAAAAATTCAAAATAATGTTCACTGCCATCCTTGATAATATTGCACCAGTTAAAGAGGTTAGGATTAAACGAAGAACTGAACCCTGGATGACTACTGAGATATTAGATAATATGAAATTCAGAGACCAGTTGATAAAAAGATTTAAGGCAAACAGACAGGATATTGCAGCACTAAATGAATTCCAAAGGGTGAGGAACAGAGTGCAGAGGCTTATAAAAGGCGCAAAGGCAAGACACTATTGCTCAAAAATCGAAGAGTACAAGAATAACCCTAGAAAGCTCTGGCAACAACTCAAACAGCTGGGGTATAGCCATAAACCCGTAGATAGATCTAACATAGTTCTAAATGTCGATAACGAGGTATGCCACGAAACAACTAAAGTGGCAAATTGTTTTAATTCATACTACACAACTGTCGCATCAACACTAGTAAGTAAGCTACCAGCTGCATCAAATACCTTTAACACAGACTCTGATAAGTTTAAAACATACTATGTATGCCAATAAAGGAGTAACTCCAAACAGTTGTCAACTAGTAAGTGTATCTCATGACTTCGTGCAAAAAGAACTAAGCAGGTTAAACCCAATTAAGAGCACCGGCCCAGATAACATCCCATCTAAGTTCCTAAAAGATGGTGCCTCTGAACTGGCAATCCCCATTGCTCACATAATAAATTTGTCCATCACAACTAATACAGTGCCAGAGGGGTTCAAGGAGGCCAGAGTTACTCCTATCTTCAAGAAAAATAGTAGGTCTGATGTCAGCAACTATAGGCCTGTTAGTATACTCAGTGTAATATCCAAAATTCTAGAGAGGGCGGTGTACTGTCAAGTAGTTAAATATCTTAGTGACAACAACATTCTTCATAATTACCAATCAGGCTTTAGGAGATCTTACTCAACCAACACCTCCCTAATTAATCTGATGGATTACATGAGAACTGAAATGTCTATAGGAAACCTCATAGGAATGGTAACTTTAGACTTGCAAAAGGCCTTCGATACTGTCGACCACAATATATTATGTAAGAAACTTTAAGCTATCGGCATAGGTTCCACAGACTGGTTTAAGTCCTATCTTAGCAAGAGGAAACAAATTGTCAAAATCAACAAAACGGAATCAGAACCACTGCCGATAGCATGTGGAGTTCCCCAAGGTAGTATTCTGGGTCCTTTATTATTCCTGTGTTATGTAAATGATATGCCCATCAGTGTCAAGTGCAAACTCCTACTGTATGCGGATGACAGTGCTCTGTTAGTGTCAGGTAAAGACCCACAAGATATATCTAATGTATTAACACTGAAACTGGAGTCCTGCAGCAAATGGTTAGTAGACAACAAACTATCGTTACTGTGGGGAATTAAGAGATTACCTGTCTGGGCTTCACCGCCACTTACAACAAAATAATCTCCTGGGGAGTGGACCGACTAGTATAATTTTACCGCGGTTACCCCCGTTGAGGCGTGTGAGAAAACTTGACCCACTCCTGGTCACATCCAAGGGGTCCCTTCGATATTCTCACTCTAAATCCACATCTATCCTTGACCAGTTTATTAAGAATGAGTAACACCAATAGTTACGGTATTGTTAAATTTTGTGGACTGTATGGGTTAATGTCTGACTGATTGGGGAGAAGGAGGTAAGAGTACAACTTGTTAATATCACTCACCCTTTATCCATGTCATTGCGGTTCACTGGAAGAGCCCGTCATTATCATTCCCACCGTAGACCCACATTATCCCAACATACCTACTGGCCAGACGGTTGCTAAGATAATAAGAGTACTTACAGTGGGGAAGAAACAGCATTCTTGTCGCTATTCTTCGACAGATCTCGTGGTCCTGCTCGGTAGAGATTATTCTTCCGGCAAGACGATGATGTTGGTGGTTGTCCCGATGAGTCAAGAGAAGATTGATTCCTTGAACTCTCTTACGCCCACGAGACCGGGCGTTGTTTAACGTGGTTGGTCAGGGTAGCGATTCATATCCTCTCACTATACCCCTTTATTACAGTTTATACGTAACACTTTAAACACTATTCACCCGTCGGTTTAATGCCCCACTAATTTACCCTCGTTAGAAGTTAATCCATTAATAATTGTGTACGATGAACACTGATCGAACTGACGCACATTTCCTCCATCAACAAATCGTAATGGCGGCGTTGGTCACTAACACATTATCACTCTATTATTGTAGTTTCTTGGACTTAATGTCCCACATTATGCCCGGCGAATATTCACAACATTCACTATTGTGAAGAGATACCATTAACCGCGATTTGGTCGTTGTAAACGCCGATTCCTTGCTCCTTTATAACCAGAACTCTCCCATCGTTCCACCTTCTTCCGCTTATCCCACGAGACGGACAGCCTGGGCGACTTCACTTGACCCAGCTCCGCGTACCCACGCGACTGTCGGTATGGTTCTGTTTTGATCTCAAGTAAAATACGAACCAACAGCCACACATTAAGAATATTCACATTAGAAAGGCTATCGAGTATAACCTTTCAGGAAAATACCCAATATTTTCCACAGTTACATCTAGGGAAAACAGAAGCCATACTCTTTGGCACAAAATATAAACTGAGCAGGGTAAATAATTTTAATGTCCGGTGTAATGGGGAATCCATCACTTCCGTTTCCTCAGTAAAATATCTGGGAATCCCCTTTGACCCATGCATGTCAGGAGAATTGATAGGGAACAGTGTAGTAAAGAAAGCGAATGCCAGACTGAAGTTCCTCTACAGACAAGCACAGTGTCTACCTACTGAGGCTCGCAGGACCCTATGTCTAGCCCTTATACAATGTCATATGGACTATGCTTGCTCTTCATGGTACTCTGCCTTGACAAAAAAACTGAAAGACAAGCTGCAAATAACCCAGAACAAAATGGTAAGATTCATCCTGGACCTGGGTCCAAGAGAGCATGTAGGCCAGGATGTATTACAACAGTTGGATATGCTGAATATTGAAGACAGAGTAAAACAACTTAAATTAAATCAAGTTTATAAAATTGCTCACAAACAGTGTCCAGAATATCTTGCTGCCAATTTTGTCAAGGCTGGGAACCAAAGCAGTCATAGTACTAGAGGCAGAGAGCACAACTTTGTAGTACCCACAGTCAGTGGCCAGGCTTCAAACACCTTTTATTGTACAGCAATAAAGGAATGGAACAGACTGCCTGCACATGTCAAAGCCAGTCATAGCATGAGCCAGTTAAAGAAGAGAACCAAAAGGCACCTAATGAATGTAGTGACAGAAAGGGAGGAGAATGATTTTTTATTTTTTTAGCTAACACACATGTATATGTAAATAACTCTTTACCTTATTCCTAGTGTATACATATATCCTTTATAATATAATAACATATATATCCTACAATATAAAATATTAAAGTATAAAAAGGACCCCAATGGAAATAAGTCACTCTGACTTTTTTGGGTTATCCTAGGTTCTCTACACATATGCTGCTATGTATGATAATGTATGTAAATGTATTTGTGTATACCTGAATAAACTTACTTACTGCCTGCCTGCCAGCCAGCCTTCCCCCCCACTGCCTTCCCCACCCATCCCCACTGGCTTCCCCACCCATCCCCACTGTCTTCCCCACCCCCACTGTCTTCCCACCCCACTGTCTTCCCACCCCCACTGTCTTCCCCACCCCCACTGTCTTCCCCACCCCCACTGTCTTCCCCACCCCCACTGTCTTCCCCACCCCCACTGTCTTCCCCACCCCCACTGTCTTCCCCACCCCCACTGTCTTCCCCACCCCCACTGTCTTCCCCACCCCCACTGTCTTCCCCACTCCCCCACTGTCTTCCCCACTCCCCCACTGTCTTCCCCACCCACCCCACTGTCTTCCCCACTCCTCCCACTGCCTTCCCTACCACTCACACTGAGGGAGTGAGGTATTACTCCGCATGGCTTGGTGACAAAGGTGCACTGAATTACCACTCCCACAATGCAATGTGGGTGCATAGATTTTTTTCCTACTGCGCACACTTATCACATAGACCCATTCTATCATATGCAGGCTTACCAGCTTTCTCCCCCTCGATTTGAAACCGCTAGAATTTACGCGTACTAGTACGGCACCAACCCCTGCTTGTAAAACGTACAAGTACGGCACCGACCCCGAAAGGGTTAAGGCGTGAATCCATTATCAGGTTTCCTAGTTTTTCACTAAAGTGGTGGATGTTTGACTGTGGTAATCTGTAGATGTTTATCACTGTGAGGGGTTTTTGCAGGTCTTTTGATTTAAATTTAGCTATAATATATTCTCCATGCTCATCCCTTGTGCAAGAGTTTTTGATACATTCAAGTTGATCTGTATAATATATTGCTGTTCCACCCCCTCGCTGGTCTGTCCTACAGTTGTGAATGGCTGTGTAACCTGGGATGGCATAGACACCTGTAGTATCAGGCTTTAGCCAGGTCTCAGTGAGTGTGATGACTGACATATTGGTCTGTAGGGATTGGAGTAGTGCTGTGAGGTCATCATAATGTTTGCTCAAAGATCTAACATTGTAATTGAAGATAGTTAAGTTATTGTTGGCTCTGAGTAATGTCTTTGCTTGATCTGCTGTGTAATAGTTACAGTTACTGTTGGAATCGTGTAAGTCATTTAATAATAGGTTGATATCAGGATCAATGCCTGTAATCATAGGATTTAGTGTGATTCTATAACTAGAGAACAATGTATATTATGCTAAACTTAATGATATGGTACTAGATTAAAGTCTTACTTACTAATGGATTAATACAATTATGAGCAAGTGTTTACAGGAATTTTTCAGTGATATAGGATATTTGAATAATGTTAATGATATACCTATTGAGCAGGCTAATGAATGGTTAGAATAACTTCAATGACTAGTATTAAATTGATATGGAAAAAAAAAATTGATTCAATATTGCACTGGTTGAAACTTTTAGTTTATGAAAGGCAATAAGAGGTCAATGAATGCAAAGAGCTATTGAACTAATAGTAAAATTAGTTTTGACTAATATTAAAAGTAGTTTTGATCAAATTTTAAGTAAATAAAGTGACTGAAATTGGCTAATGGTAAAAGGTATATATAAAATATAAGTAAATAATTGCACTTATTAGGTAGTTGCTTATAAAGGAAATATAAAGTAAGTCACATACACAATGAGGTAGTTGTTTGATTATAAGAATATAAAAATAGTAAAAAGATTATAATTAAAATTTCAAGTAAAAAGTAATTACTAATACTGTAAATAGTTAAGGTTGGGAAATGGTAATGATAAATATATATTAAAAATAAAAAATAAAAATAAATTGTTACAGATAAGGAAAAAGATATATATATATAATAAAAAATAGGTTACACAATCATATTTAGTGGGAAATTTAATATAGTGAGATAGCAGTTATTAGAACAAATATGAAGTTAATTACATTAATATGCAATTTTGAAGTTAATTACATTAATATACAATCAGTTTTGTGAGAAATATAAGATTGTGAGGTTGCAGTTACTAGTACAATTGTTGCACTAACGCAGACTAAGGATTAGGTCATTGAAGTTGATCAGTCTCTGTAAGGTTAGCATCTCGAAGGAAGTTGGACAGTTCATTTTCATTCGTGATATAGTAAGCACGGCCTACATTTGATTTCTTAACTAGGATTTTCCCATCCCATGTGAAGCACTGGTAGATTTTGTCATTATTCTCACGTTTAAGCTTTCTTACTCTGTATAGGAGGTTCTGACGTTTTTTTGTGAGACACTCATTTACATAAAGATCTTTTTTTGCACTAATTGATGTTTTAATCAGATCGGTTTTACTGTCTATCGTGTGAAATCTAAGCATAACACTCTTTTTTCTACCTTGTGTGCCAAGTAATCGTGATTCTGTTATCTCTGATGCTGGTACTACTATATTTAAGTGGTCTTTTATGGTCTGAAGAGCAGCATCTTTGCAGTTGGTATGGTTTATGCCACTTGGAAAGAGTGCACTGCTAATTATTACCGAGTTAGATAACTTATCTTGCTCAGTTTTATCTTCTTGGTTAGAAAAATAGTCAGTCAGCTGGGTATCCATGTTGGTCTTCCAGTTCTTGACAACATCTTCAACCTTCGTGTTTAGGGATGTTATTTGTTCTGTATGGCTGGCTATGACTGATTGGAGGGTCTTTCCAAAATCAGCCATTCCAGCTGATGTAAACTTCTGTTCAAAGCTTAGGATCTTGCTTTCAAGGTGGGCTAACTTAGTTTCATGCTTAGATAGTGTCGTACGAAGATTCATGTTTTCCTCAGTTAGGGTGGTGATGTATGTCTTAAGAGTGACAGGATCATTTGTCATTACACACACAACCCGCACATATAAAAGAGAGGAGCTTACGACAACGTTTCGGCCCGACTTGGACCATTTACAAAGTCCAAGTCGGGCCGAAACGTCGTCGTAAGCTCCTCTCTTTTATATGTGCGGGTTGTGTGTGTATTGTTCCAGTCATGGTATTGTGCCTTTTTTGTTATCATTTGTCATACCTGAGATTGTTTCAGATGGATCAAATCCTTTGAAGGCAATGTGGTTTGAGGGAGTTTCAGTCATGATTGGTGTTGTTGCTGTCCCGTTGTCTTGGGTAGTGGTTGAGTAGGGTGAGGGAGAGTCAGCCATTGTGTTTGTTGACGCGTTGCCTGGGGTGGTGGTGGGGGAGGTGGATGATGCACCGGCGTCCTGCTGGGTAGTCAAATGAAATAGTCGAGTTCTTGGTGATTTCTTGCTGTTCTTTTTGCTGCTTCTTCTGTTATTAGGTCTCATAGTAGTACAGGGGATGTTGTAGATAGGACGTAGAAGCTATAGTTGCTCAGAGCTTGTTGTGGGTGCTCGTCTGGCAGCGGGCTGTGTTTTGGGTTTGAATGGCACTCTCCACTTGGATCGATAATTTTTTGAGTAGGTGGTCTTACTGTTGATATTCTTGAGTCATTCTGGGTTCTAGGTGCGTTAGTGCAGCAGTTCTGCAATTAGGCCATCATAGAAGCGTTGGTGGGTTCTGGCTGGAGAAGAAAATAACAGAGCTTGGGTGCCACTGCCGCTGCCGCTGATTATGAGAGAAACATGATAAATACCCTAGAACTGTAATAAAGCTGCTGAAATGAATAATATATGCCATATTATATGAGTGGGGTAAGAGAAGCAGGCAGACTGCCACCATAAAAGATGTTTACATCAGGGTAAACATGCCTAAATCACTCTTGTTATAAGAACAAATGCAAAAATAGCATTTATTATTTTTAGAATAATAATAATTTATAATAATTGATCTGGAACACTTTAAATGTCATCAGTATTTGGTAGCTGACATTTATAGCACTCCACAGCAATTATTATTAATTATTATTATTATTTCCCTACAATATATTCTAGGGAAATAATAATTATTATTATTATTATTAATATTAATATATTGTAGGTGTGGGGAATTGTGGGAGATTGTCTACCTGGGACACCGCCACTTGCAACAAACAATCTCCCGGGGAGATGACCGACTAGTATAATTTTACCGCAGTCATTCCCTTAAGGTATGTGAGAAAATTTACCCACTCCTGGTCACACCCAAGGGGTACCTTCGATATTCTCACACTAACTCCACTGCACTCTGGACCAGTGTAAATAAATTTGAAGAGATTATAATAATAAATATGGTATGATTAATTTTAGTGGACTGTATGGTTACTATGTGACTATCAAGTAGATGGAAAGGGAGAGAACACACAATTAAGTTAACATGACCATCACTCACCCATTAACAGCGTCCTGGATGTGCATTGCAGATTGTTGACCTAGCTAAGGTACATCTACTGAGTGTAACAATCCTATCGGCCGATACCTGACTGTTACAAAAAGTGAGTACTTAGCTGTAGGTGAGGGAGTCACTTCGTTTGTTGGTGTTCTCCCGCGGTCTTGCTCGATAGCGATTATACTCCCGGCAACCCGATGATGGTGGAGTAGGGGTCCCGATATAGAAGTATTGACTTCTTGACACCTCTACAATTCTCGGGACAGAATTGGGAGGTCAACTGACGGGTTTTTTGGGTTTAAAAAGCGATTTTCATTTTTTTTAATTTTTTGGTTGTATTCCGTTTTCTTGGTCTCATTTGATAGAATGGAAGATATTACAGAAATAGAGATAATTTTTTTGGGTTTTTTAGATAAAACGTGGTACCGGTTACGATGGTCCCAAACCCGATGGGTTTTTTTTTGGGGATCTGGATGTCTTTTTTTTCCTTAGGGGGATAAATTGTTTGGTAATGGCACTTAAACTTCGGGAAACAAAAATATGTTTAAAGTCCACTGTACCTTGAAACTGAGCGAGTAGTGAAAATGTTTGATTTTTGCGATGTTCAAGAGTAAACAAACACGCCATCGTCCTACACATCAACTGGCAAGTCTTATATTCTTGCACAAGTGCGCTGATATTATTTATACCATTTTACATTGATGCAATAGTATACATAACAGAAAATTTTCTATTTTTGTGAGAATAAAAATTCAAAATTGAAAGCAAAAGTAATGTAAGAGGAGCCTGGAGACGTGACCAATGAACAGATAAAATGTTATTTTAGTGCCAGGAATGTCTGTCTCGTTTATTCTGGACCGTTTGAAATTGGCATATTTTGAAATTTGTGTGAAAATTAAATTGCCAATTTGGACCATTTATAGGTAGTTCAAATCGGTAAATTGGGTTTTTTTTACTCATTTGATAAACAAATGGAATTCTAGCAAAATAGCTAAAATTTTGGTAGCTGAAACTTGAAAATTTGGGAAAATAGGGCAAAGTGGGCGAAACGACGATTGTAAACATCATCGATACCGCTAACTTTGTGGGAAAATTTGTTAGTTTTTCATAAATTCATACTTTTTTGTCATTATGATCAGAAAAAGGGTTCAATATCATTTTATAAGAAAAAAATTTTTTTTTTTCAAAAATTTGCGACCCTGAGAACGAGTTTGGGAGAGGCCTCCGATCCTGAAAGGGTTACGAATCGAGGTTCGACCCTGAAAGGGTTAAAGCTCATAATCAAACTTAGTAAATATCTTAAATTTAATAGGCAAAGCTATATTAATTTTATGTTTACATATTTGGGGGGGGGGGTAAAAAGGGGGGAAAAGATAACAAAGTAAGGCTATATTGTTTTGGTGTTATTATACAAAAAAAATTGGGGTTTTATTTGGGGTTGCTTATTTTGGGGGTGTTAGGGAAAGATGTTTTTTAAAG
This sequence comes from Cherax destructor, assembly GCA_009830355.1. Lineage (NCBI taxonomy): Eukaryota > Metazoa > Arthropoda > Malacostraca > Decapoda > Parastacidae > Cherax > Cherax destructor. The sequence continues at coordinate 12,679 of WNWK01050005.1, forward strand.
TAGTTTTTAAAATGGTGGTTAGTCGTGGTTCTAGAGTTTTCAGGGGCAGTTCCAGATTTTAAATTTTTGTAATCAAATTTTTTTGAGGTTTTCTATTCTTTTAAAAAAAAGCAAAACTTTTTCCCCCCCAAAAAAAACATATTCTTTTTTTATTTTTCAAAAAATTTTCTTTATCCGCTAAATTTTTAGTTGCAGGGCATAGGAAAAATTTTTTTAAGAATATATAATAATACTTGAAACTTTAATTTTTTAAAAAGCAAGATGCAGATTATCGCAGGAAGATCTTGACTCAATGCCGGAACTTGAGATGTGGCAATGAGAACAAACA